>WHYT01017498.1:720082-781229 GCA_009806455.1 Tetrax tetrax
TTTTTTTTTTTTCATTTTGTCTTCCCCCTCTCCCCTTCTCCCCAGTCAGGAAGATATATACATATGTATGTATAAAGTTTGCTTATTATCATTTATCTAAATGACTACTGAATTAAAATATATGTACTTTTTATAGTTCCTCTGACTCCAATCCCAATGAAGGAGAGAATAAAAAGGAAATGAGAGCTTTAAACATCCTTCTAGGCCCTTAACATTAAGAATAGTGGTGTTTTGACCTTTGAGGAAAAAAAAAAAACCACCTCAAAGGTTTATGCACATTCAACTATTTTAATAGGATTTGCTTCTGATCCAATTAAATTTAAGAAAGACTGGTGAGAATGGGCTCCATGCATTCAAAGTAAAAGTTTACTTGGTATTTTTAAGCTAGAGATGTGGTATTTTTAAGATAGAGATATTTTCATCTTTCTTCACAAAATTCAGTCTTTTGATTTAGAAGAGCTTTACGTTCTCAGTTTATTTTTTTTCCCTGGGGCTTGATAGCTGCAGTTCAACTTGTCCTTTGCTAAATGAATTTAACTATAAATTTTCAATTTTCCATGATTTACAACATATTTGAAACTCATCTGTATTTTCAATGAACCTTAATCTGGAATGTCTAACAAAGATATGATGTTAACAATCTCCTTGCCATACTCCTAATCTATTTATGTGTGGCTGGAGTCTCAATGAAAAAGATACTGTCTCTTTCTATTTTTGATTTTTACTGTTAGCCTTTTTAACCTAATATTTTAAACTTTACTGTTATCTTAAAAATGATATAAACATGGAAATAGAGATTAAAATTTCAGCCATATAAATATTAGTTTTAATCTTTCAGGATAAGTAATTTATAGCTTTAAAAATGCTTTGTAAATGCAGTAATTACTATAGTACTGGTTAAATAATTCATTAAAATGATAATAAGGATACCAATCAAAGATGTCCCTGCTCCTTGCAGGGGGGTTGGACTAGATGATCTTTGAAGGTCCCTTCTAACCCTAACCATTCTATGATTCTATTAGCAGGTTTGTGATAAGCATTTGTTGTCTTATTCTGTTATCACTGTACATCTATATATATATTTAAGTATCTATACACTTAGATTCATGTGTGTATATGTAAATCTATCTAATATTTCTTTCTTTAATACTTCAGTAATATAAAAGTAAGTTAAAGTCTTTCAGCATATCTGTCCTTCCACTAGTGGTGGTAAGTGTGCTTAATACAGTACATGTTTTTTGATTTAAATGTACTCTTTGGAAATAATTCTATTATCAGACCTGAAAAATAAATAAATGCATATAAAGAACAAGAATTGACAGGAAAAGAGACATTTGGAAGTCACTGAAGGAGAATTACTCAATTTGCTTATGCATTACTGCTATTCTGAGCAAGTAGCTCGTACACTGGGAAATTCATACAGGCGTATCACATTAGGCCTGTTCACAATGTACTCATAAAATTAATAAATATGATAAGATAAGACTCCAGAATTATGCCATTCAGACAGCATACTGTATTTTAATAGACATGCAAATAGGATTAGAGGTGTTCAGGATCATGACTGTTTAACATCCGTGAGCTGCTGTAAATAGCAGGAGCGTCCTTGGCTGTTACGAGGTTGTCAGACCATCTCCTCCTGCCTCAAGTCAAGTGGAGACAAGCCGTACACAAGGTTGTCTGTGATGCTCCTCCAACTGTCTCTGTGATGGAATGAGGATAGGGGATGCCATGTACTAAAACACCTCTAATTTACCTTAGTCTTTACTGGAAGTAACTGGACAATTTCTTCCACTCAACAGAGGTCTATCTCTGAAATACTTATGGCCATGTTCTTGTATGAGTAACTGTAACAGGCCAGGAGGAGGACACCTTGCAGATTTTATCACCTCTGACAGTGAACAGAAAGGATAGCATTGGCTAAGAGTTTTCTGAGAAAGTTTTAACAATTTTGTACTTATTTTAACTGTTCAACTGACATGTTTTGGTTTTGAACCTATATACTGTGGGTGCTTATGTCCTGGAACACCATTAAGACACAAATTCAGTGACTTGCCTCAGTAAAGAATCCAAAACTGCAACAGAAGAACAGTTAATGGATAAATGTGTCCACTCTACAACGCAAACATGAGGCACCAGTTGTGCACTCTCTTCACAAGGTCTTCACTAAGAAAAAAAAAATCCATCTTCCAACTTGTCCTGAAAGGCAACAAATAAAATTTGAGCCTCTGGATCCAGTAAAGGGGTAGATTTTAAAGCTCTTGAGTTCACAAAGTAAAAATTCCATGGAGACTTTTCTTTCTTTTTAATTGAGAGATGTTCAGTTTTGGCAGCATGGGTAGGGAAGAGAATTAGAAAGGGGCTGAGGAGCCCTAAATGAAGGGAAACTTTGTAGCTAGTCCTTATGTCTTTAAACTCCGGATAGGAATCCTCAAGTAAATTGGAGGTTTTTTTCCCAGTCTTGGTTTTCCAATAATTGTAAGCACTGTAGGAAATAGATTCTGCATTGTGGATCATAGTGACTCTTCTCTGAAGAAAAGCTTGCAATCAAGGAGCAAGAGGTAAAAATCAGAACTCTCTTTAACTGGGGAGTCAATATCTGAGGAAGACCTAATCAAACCAAGGCAGAAGTGCCATGCTTTCCAGAAGAGCTGATATGGTGCTCTTACATACTGAGTCTTTTTTTAGACTGGAATTTCTTTTTTTTTCTTCTGGTATTAGTTGCTTTTTTAAAGATTGCTTTACATTTTTGTTGCAAATAATTTTCAGCAGTGAATGAACCTTTATATAAATTTGTTCTAAACACAGGTTTGGCAGACTCTTGTCCTGAAATAGATGTTTGACCGCAGAGAATTTTTCTGAATCAGAAGTTGCTTTGGACAATATACCTAAATCCTAGGTTTGCTGTTTAAATACTGAAAATAACTAATTTTTCATTATCAAATGCAAAATACGCATGCAAGCCTATGAAGTAGTATAAAATGTATCCTTCATCTGGAAAAGTGTATTATTTCATATACATTACTTTCAGCCCAGTCAGCTTAGATGACTGGGATTTCTACATCGGGATTCTGAGGTTTCAGTTACTTTTGACCTCTACAATGTTTCTAAAAGGTCACCTTTGCTTGCATTGTTCTTTCAGTTGGTTGTCTCTCATATTTGTTCTTTTTACTTAAACAGAAATTCTCATATCCTTCATTCCTTTTCCCTTCCCACATCTGTGCCACTGTATTTCAATGCTTATGCTGCAAGGACTTCATCAGTTGGGCCTGAGCAAGTAACATCGGGACCAAGAACTTTTTGCATTCAGATTTCAAGATCTGCAGCTGTTAAGGACAGTGTCACCTGTCAATGGTGGCAGCTCATTGATGTCTACAGCCACACACAGAGTTGTGTTTGTAGGGGGTGGCACAGCTTCCCTGTGGTTTTTTTTGCAGCCAGCTTTCTGAAGGCATAGCTACTTTTTGTTTGCTTGTTTTTTTGTTCTGTTGTTGTTTATGCTTTGATCTGGCAAGATACAGCTCTGGATTAGCATGGCACTCTGCCTGTGTAATTATATCCTGCAGGTATGACTGGGCTCCTAAATGCCATCTGGCAGTGCTGAGGGGCCAAATTATATCAGATCATCCAGACAATGAAATGGAAAAGGTTTTGTAGTAAACTTGCTTCACCTGGTTTTGTGTGCTTTGTATGCAGACACCAAATAGGTTGTCCCACATGAATATGTGTTACAAGTAAGGGCATGGTGAGCTGCTTAGCCAGCTAGTGTGGCATTTAGCTTAAGGTTTTCTCTATAATGTGATGATATCCACGATTGAGTGTCACAGTTACATGGATTTATGCGTTTAATTTTGAATCTTTTGAAAGTACTGCCTGCCTGAAGACCTAAAAACCTCCAGTCTGTACTGAAGCTGGTACGTTAAGATTCATCTAAAACATGAGCCATAGCATGTGCTTTTTGAAGTCTTTGAACTGAATATAGCTTTAGTTTGAGCTCTGTCTACTTCAGAGGGAAAGGAAACACTTTCCTATTCTGCTCACAGACAGCCTGCGCTGGAGGGCTGCTGCTTCTCTTCTCACAATGACTGCAGTAGCTAATCATGTGTAATCCCTGTGTTCCTGCTCACAAAGAAAATCTGTGGGCATTGGAAAAGCATAAATCAGTGGATATACACATTACATGAGTAGACAGTTTTATTTTATTTTATAAGCCATATCCTTTTGGATCTGCCATTATTCGGCTTCTTATGTGGCAGATGTTATGATTTCATTTGTATTACCTTGCTGTTGTGGGTTCCTAAAACACATAGCTTGTGATGCTTGATGAGGTAGAACGCTTTTTCTTTCTTTCTTAATGAGATGCAAATATCTGGGGGGAGTTTCCAGTTTCATTCTTTAGGATAAAATGCTGAACTGTTATAAACTGTTCAATAATAGAGATGTTATATGTCTGGGACTTCCAGACATGTCTTTTTTTTCCCCTTATGGAAATACTGTTCCTGAATATGCCTTTGCTGGGCTGCCAAACATCTGGAAACCTTGGACAAATAGCCGTTGCAAATAGATTGACTGATTTTTCTATTGCAGTGAGTTCAACACATCAAGGTTTGTCAGAGTTGCTCTATAGGAGATATGCAATGCATGCTTCCACCTTAATATCCAGCATTTGCCAGACAGAATTGTGAGTTCTATGAGTGTGATGGATTGCACTTTAACTTATAATATCAAGGATCTGGATAGTTTTATGCTCCTAAGCAAATGCTGGTGCAAATTTTCAACATTTTCAGATGGTGATTTAGATGTGATTACATGTTTCCATAATTCTATTCCAAATTGGGCAGAGCATAATTTTTTTTTTTCTTGATTGCTTGATAATTTAGCTCACTGATGGTATCAAAACACTAGCTACGAGTTGGCATTTAGACATACATCCCTGCTCCCTGCAAAAAAAAAATTATAAAATAGGTTTCCTCACAGAGATGCGGGGAATTTCTTTGCTTAAATGTTTTGGGATTTGTTTTGTGGGTTGGTTTCTTTTGTTTTGGTTTGTTTTGTTTTTTTTTTTGTTTGGGGTTTTTTTAATGATTAATTCTGGCATTGGGTTTTAGTCTGTCTTTTTGCTGTTGCATATGGCCAGGTTTGTCAAGAGTGTTCTATGAATACTCTATGAAGTAGGTTATTAAAGAATTCACGGAAAGATACTTAGAGCTTGTACCCAAAAATCTGAGACTATATACATTCAAAATAAGTACTATGTTTTGGTGTTGTGGACTTCAACAATAAAGGCTTGTCTGTGTAGGCAGATGTGTACATGTGTTGTTCTTCAGGAGCAAGACGGGAGTGCTGCCAACTTGTAGTTCATTACTGCTGCAATTTATGAATACTTCAATTAAGTCCAATAGGTCTAATTTCTCTCCTCCATGAAATCTGTCAATTGCTTTTTTTGTAATCACAGGTATTTTTTAAATTCAGGTTTTAATTGTGATTTTGGATTTTAACAAGGGGTATCAGAGCGGTGATTAAATTTTTCTATCCCTTTCTCTTTGAAGGAGATAAAAGTTGATGGCTTTTCTGTCCTACAAGAACTCTTGTGCCAGTTCAAAATTTAAATTTTCACCTCTTCTAACGACAATATTAGGTCAAGCATGTTTCTACCCTTTAATTACATCTGTAAAACAATTATTGGAAAGATTTGGGGCATAGCCAAGAGTGTGAGTCCAAAGTTCCTTTTGCCAAAAGCAGACTTCACTTGAATATAGGTTTTCTATTATTTAAGTGAAAGTAAGGCAGAGGTGAAGATTGATTGAGCTTTAAACTAAGTCACATAGAAGTATTTTTGACAGGTGAACAGAGTATTTGCAATTTACAAAAGTGTTACATTTGTTCTCTTGAAAGATTTTTACCAACTACTTTCAACAGGCTGGGCAATTTTTAAGTCTTGATGAATACTCCACATATTTTTTCTAAAATAGATGCTTTAAATATGTCCTTAATTGTACCTTATCTGTAAGGGTGACCTTTCCTTCCAGATCAGCCTTTACAATGCTTATCTCTGTCTTTGTCATAGACAGATTGAATTGTGATGTTCTAGCCTACATTTAGCAAAATCTAAAGGCCATTCGGAAATTCTGTTAATAAAGAATAAGTCATCTTTCTTGCTTAATCATGTCTTACATAGATCTGTGCTCTGTACGTAATGTAGCTGATAATTAGTTTACAGCCTTTTGAATGTCCTAGGAAAAGAGAGAGAAATCAGGTCTGCTGAAATTCATTATAACAGCAACTAAAACCACTGAAAAGCAAATAAAATGAGAAGTACAGTTGGCATGTATTTATTTGCAATAGAGTCTCCTATTCTGGGTAATAAATGAGGTAAGACAAGGAAGATAAAGCAAACCCACAAATTAAAAACATATGTAAAATACTGCAAGAGCGTTCTGTACATAATTTATATTTAAACATGAAATGAAGATATGAAGTGAGGCTCAAAACAAAAAGGAAAAAGTTCAGGATATTTTCTGCATGTGTTATGGTTAGTCTGAAACTTGGATAGTTTTTCCATGACTAATTGAAAATTGTCTATATTTCATATTTGTTGTGGTTTAACTAAAATATGCTGACTACTATTTGCACTCAGTGCACAAGTTATTTGTATCTTGTTCAAAAATGTTCTTTACCTGTGTCATATTTGTTACACTGCAGACTGGAATCCAGGCCTAGGTTCTTTCTCCTTTTCTTTAGCTATAATGCATAATCAAAATGATTGTTTTAACTTCTATCTTTGATTCATATCCTTATTTTTGACTACTGTAGTTTTAATATCTGTTATAAGGTATGAAAGGAATTCTGTTTTTCATATTAAGGCTATCGTTGCAGTACTAAAAGACTGTTAGGAACACTAGTAAGGAAATATGATCGTCCTTAATTTGCATTACTAGGCAGATCATCCAAGTTGATTTTATTAATTTGCTCTTGTCTGTTTAAAATCAGTCATTGTCTGCTTGTTCTCTACGTACTGCAAATAATGGAAGACTGAAAGGTAAATGATCTTCAACAGTTAGACTAGGATGTTTTGCGTTATATTCCTGATGTGATCTAATTTGATTTGTGCTTTTCGGATGCTTTAGTCCTAGTCACAATAAATTGTGTTATTGTTTGCTGTTCAGCCAAGATGTACTGGCTTTGTAATACAAAATTAAAGCTCTTCTGTAGCTACTGTTCAGAATATATGGAGTAAGCATCAGATTTTTAAAAAAATAGTTTTAGGGTGAATTTCAGTTCTACTTTAGAAAAAGCCTTATGCTTTATGGGAAGTTTCAGAATTTGCAGAAAAGGAGTGGCCCACAAGTCCAATTCTGCTGCCTGTGCTCGAGGGAGAGGCGCGGTGCCATGTTTCACAGTGCAGGCGCCATCCTCAGCAAGGGTCATGGAAAGAGGTGGAGGAATCTTTGACTGTTTAGAGGACAATGTCATGGGTTTCCAGTTACCAAGTCTGAGTAAAACTGTAGTTGTTCTACTTAAATATTTCTTGCTGAGATACTTGTTCTTTTACGTGTATTAATCAACTTCAATATTTAACTGTATTAATCACTTTTCTGAACTTTGATATAGCTATTTGGTATTCTGCCAAGTTGTGGTAGCTTCTTTGCTTACTGAACATCAGTTGCTAGAAACAGTCCTGCCTCTGCTTGCTAGGGAACTTGTCCATGCGTGCATATACATGTCTGTGACTTCAAGCTAACTCTGTGGGGAAATGTGAAGGAGCTGTCTAAATTAATCATCTCTCAGCAACTGTTGTATCTCAGACAGATAAAATGTTTCTGAAAAGGTCTGGAGGAAGAAGGCGGGAGGAGACTCAGACACTAATTGCCTTTGCTATGTCTTTATGTAACGTGCAAAATCAGCATCTGTACTCCAAATCCCCTTCAAAGGATAGAGGACTATTGCAGGTCACTGCTTTTTTACAGTTAGAAAAGAAAAAAAAAGTGGAATCTCAGTTTAGAAGAAAAAATTAGGAGAAGGTGGGTGATCTCTTGTTTTGCCGTTCAGTTCTCTTGTGCTCTCAGACTGGGCACAGCCAGACCCACCATGCCCAGAACACGTACCTTCCTCTCCAGAACCTCACTGTCCTGGGCAGGGCTCAGGAGGGCTTAAGCTTGGAGTGGGGCAGGTGCCTTTCCAACGAACAGCACGTGAACAGGCTGGCTGCATCGCAGTCTGAAATCAGCAGTAGGAGGAGAAAGGGAAGAGGTAGCGACCTTGTTCATGCCCCCATCTTTGCAACGTGGCGTGACTCTGTAGGTGAATGAAATGCGCGGTGCTGTACTCCCAGAAATACTTCAGTGCCCCTCTCATTTTGGGCGCAAAGAGCCTTGTGCACATTTACCTCTCTTCCCATAAGGTCTCAGCCCATCCCCTTACTGTTCTAACTGTGCTGTCCCTCATCACTGCTGGGATCTCTGAAGTGGTCTGTCTACACTTCCCTCTGTAATCTAGACCTTTGCTCAAAATACACAGTGCAGAGATGAAGATGCACACAGGCTTCAGAACTTCTTTGTGTGTGTATAAAATATTAGGAACTCTCAGACACAAATAGCTGTGCCATAGTTCAAGTTTTTACAAAACACAAAAATCGTCAGTCATTCATCAGACGTGAAAACTATATTAATGTTAAAGGTCTTCACAGATCAGAACAATGGAAATAAAAAAAAAAGCCTCTCAAAACTTTAGTTCTTCATTTTCACTCTTGATGCCAGGCTATGGCTTTGATTTCATTCTGACTTACCTGGAATTATTAATATACCTCTGTTCTCTGCTGCATATAGAGCTTAAGTGATATCTTATATGAGGGCAGCTTTGCTTTTTTTTTTTTTTTTTTTTTTTTTTTTTTTTGTTACAGCGATTTTTGCAATATGTTTTAATTCTGTCCCAAATAAGCAATACCATAGAAAAGTATTAATTTCCTTAACTGGCTACCAGCAAACTACAACACTGGCATTTGATCTTTGCACTTACAGACATAAAATCTCTTTTAATATAAGCTTGAAATCCATAGGAGTTATTGTTCTGCACATTGCTTAATCTATATGATCTTAGGCAAAGACTACAGAGCTTCTATTTTAGACTCTAGCATTAAATCTAGATAGCTTACCATCTCTGAATTTAGGAAGTGCTACTCAAAATAATTGTCTAGTTTTAGATTGGAAAGATAGTATCTTTCAAAAAAAAAAAAAGAATAATTTTATTGGGCAATCTCTGAATTTATCAGCTACTGTTTTATGTTATTGGAGCCACCATCTTCCCCACTCTTTTCTGAAATGTTCACTCACAAGGCCAGAGGTAAAAAAGTATCAATCTTTAGAATTTTAAAACAGTTTTTCTGCTTTTATTTAAAAAATAAATCTGTCCATATAGCTAGTAGTTATTTCCAAATGAAGATTTTTTAAAAGGTTTGTTGGAGGGCCTTTCTGATGTTGCCTCAGTGGACAGAAGCAGAAATCCCTTTGGATAGATGGGTGTGTATCCAGTATATCCTACATAAGCATAAAAAAATTGTCTTTGTAAGGAAAACATGGTTTCACACAAGGTGCTTTCTCCCAGCCGGCACTAAACTTAGATGGCCAGAGATGCAACTGAAGCTGACTGCTTCACTCTTTGGGAAGTTTACACCATTTGGAAACTCGGACATCACACCAGTGCAAAAATCAATGCAAATATGTTTTGATTCAGCCAACTCCATAGACAGTACTGACGCTAGCACTACCAATACAATTTCTTTCTAGCTAAAATTGCGCTGACTGATGAGAATGGAACTATTTATTTATTTATCTTCTTCAGGAATCTTTCCTCGCTAAGATAAGATCCTCAGGGAAATTGGTTTTTAGTTCTCTTAATAATGCAGGGAACAGTTTTGTGGAAAGCCAAGGTTATTCACCGTCCTGGAACTTGCCAGGAGGAATTCCAGCGTGGAAACTGGACCACAATGCCAGCTGAACTAGCACAAGAGAAAGTGCCATTTTGCAAGTGACAGCTGGAAGAAATCCAGGATGCAGAGTCAACAGCTGTCTTCAGTTGTCCCAGTACTATATTTCATCACTGGTTCAGAGTGAGACTTGTGATTTTTACCATTCTCTCTTGGTCTGGGAGAAAATAACTATTTGTAGTTTTAGTAGGAATGCTATAGCTGAAGATTTTTGCGTCCTAGGGAAAATCACAATGTGAGTGTTTTGGCAAGGTTTTTGATCCTGTCTCACACAACATTTTTGTGTGAGGATGTTTGTGGTCTGGTTTGTGGTCTGATGGATTAAAAAGTTGTTTGGATCACTGGGTCTAGAGAGCAAGATTAATGAGTCTTATTTTGCATGGAGGCCAGTAGAAGATAGAGTACTACAGGGATGTATTCTGGTTGTGCTCTATATCTTTAGTGACTTGGAGGAGGGAATGAAGTGCTTGCTCATAAGATTTGCACCAAATTGATGAGGGGAGAAGTCAGTACAGCCAAGGACAGAGCTGCAATCCAGGGGAACATAGACAGGCTGGCAGGGTGGGCCAACAAGACCTTTATAAAATTCAGCAAGGACAAATGCAAAGCCTTGCTCCTGGGAAGGAACGACTCCCAGCAACAACACAGGCTGAGGACTGGCCTATCTGGGGAGCAGCTCTGGAAAAAACACTGGGGCTGTGTTAGGTAGCAAGGCGAGCATGGGCCAGCAGTATCTGCTTGGCAGCAAAGGCAGCCAGCAGTCTCCTCAGCTGTGTGAACAGGCACATAACCTTAGATCAAGTGAAGGGATTATCCCCTTTACTCAGCACTCCTTATATCCCATCTAAATTACTGCTTCTGGTTTTGGGCCCCACTGTAGAGGAAACGTATCAATAAACTGTAGTGAGTTCAGCAGAGAGCGACCATAATGGTCAATCTTGGACCACTTACTCTGTGATGAGACGCCAAGGGGCCAGGGCTTGTTCAATCTGGAGAAGAGATAGCTTTGGGAGGACATAACAGCAGTCCCTCAGCACCTACCTGGTGGTCATCAAGGAGGTGGAACCAGGCTCTTTGTCTTTTTCCCACCATGTTCAACAAAAGTAAATTGAGAAAAGACAAGTTACACTGATATAAGGAAAAGCTTTTTCACCATGAGGACTGTACAAATACTGGAAGAGACAGTGACTGCACAAGCTGTGCAGGCAGTCCTTGGAGATTTTCCAGACCCATCTGGGAGCAGCCCTAAGCAACCTGATCTGAGAAGACCCTGCTTGGAGAAGGAGATTGGACTAGAGCTCTCTTGAGGTCTCTTCCAGACTGAATTATTCTGTGATTATCCAGATGGGACACTTTATGCAACAAATGGAACAGCTGTGTCCTGTTCTTACCATTAAAGGAAAAAAAAGAAACCACAACAAAAACCCAACCAAAAAGGCTCACAAAAATCCCCTATGGAAAGGCAGGGGCATGAATAGACCTATACATCCCCAGAACAGAATGAAGAGCCCATTCCCCCTCAAGGGTAGTTCTCCATTCTGTTGCCAGCCACGCACAATGAGAAACATACACAGAGAGCTCTGTTTGCAGCATCTGAAGAAACTCTTAACAGAGGCCTCCCCCTCATCTCAGTAACTATTCCACAGGCATATCCCTCAGTCTGCATGGAGGGGATTTTTTCCCTTTGGTTTGGACTCTTGCTTTTTGTTTGTTTGGTTGGAGTTTTTTTAATAAAACTGATCACTACAATTTGATCTGAGAAGAGCTCCCCCAGGGCCTTTTCCAGGACCGTGGTGATGTATTAATGTCAGCCCTAAGGAAGAAGAAAATTAATGTGTATGTGTATGTATACATTTCCTGATAGAGGGTCTGCATGTGGGTGGACAAGGAACAGGATGTAGTTACTGCAGAGTCTTGCATCTGTGAAGAAAACAGACACAGAGTGCTAGGGAAGTCAGTCACAGGCACTAAGGATGCATGTTCAGTCTCATCTCATTGCGAAAGAATGTTAAATGAAGATGACCATAAGAAAAGACAAGTGATGCCACAGAACCCAAGATCCAGCTCTTTTTGAAGCATATGGAGAATGCTGATCTCATATGCAGTCATGTGTTATTGAACCAAATTTTCCATGCAGCTCTCCCTGGTCTTCCTGCTACACCTTGTGCAGCTTAAAGCATTGCATCTGTTGGTCAGGGTCGCTTCATCTGTACTTCTGTACTGGTAAACGACAACCTAGGAACTCCATTTATTAGTGAATGAGGGAAAGTAATTTTTCTGTCCAAAGCGAGGTGCACAAAGTGGGGCTGGGGTGTTAAAAGTGGTAATGAACCTTCATTGCAGGGGCAGAGTACCAGTTAAAGAGACAAATGTGTGCAATGATTTCTGCAATGGGGAGCATTCATTTTTAGGAGCAGCGGTGTTGTCCTGGTGAAGACAGTTAAGTGATATATGTATTAGTAATGTAGAAGGGGTATGATCAGACTTCTCAAATTAGAAACCAAAAAACCCCCAAACACTTCTTACCTAGATAGAACTAAATTCCTCATCATGGTGCTTCATTTGTCACTATTTGATGAACACAAGTACCTACATATTGAATTGCAGTGGAATCTGCACCTGGAATTTTCCTCATTTCATTTTAAGTAATTTTTATCTATTTTTTCCATACAGCAATGACAAAGGAGTAACTTACGGCCTTCTCCATCTATCAGCACTGAGAATACAAAGTTATGGATTATGTCTTGTGATGCTGCTTTCAGGTTCCTCCTATTGCCATGCACACTCACTGTGTACATTTTCCACAGTAAGTGGAACACACACATCTCCAGCAGCATACAGAAGATAGAGAGAATACACATCACGCTTTCAGGCCTTTTCACATTACTCGGAAGAGCTGCTATTGCCAAACACATCAAAACAAAGTGACTACCACTTCATGAACCCTAAATAGAAATTAACTGGTGTGATATTTTTTTTTCCTTGACTTGAAGCAGTGCCTGACTTCCCCCAGAAAAGCTCTCAGTATGAAAGCCAAAATGGTCATGTTTTTGCAGTACGGTATTAAAACAACCAAGGAAGAAGTGCAGTGCTGTCTGCTAAATATTTCTGTAGTATCTTCCCCAATTCTAGCTTTCCAGTCTCACAGAGAACAACCTTTCAACCTGTATCATTGTTCTCCCTGCTTTATTCCAGTGACAGATGTGGTGACACAATTCATCTATTGCAATAGCTCTCTGACAGTAGCAGCTCCACTCAGATGAGACTGCCTAAATGGGAATTTTGCCCAGGTTAGGTCCAATGTTATGCCATCAATTCAGCAAAGTAGATCTTGCCATAGATGAAGGTCACTTCCCAAGATTCTTTTTTTTTAGGTTAGAGTCCTCCATTGAGAAGTACTGTTGATATCAAAGTGAATCAGGTCATGTCTCCTGAATGAGATCCTACTGACTTGTTCTTAGCTACTGACATAAATTCATCAAAATCTCATATAGGTCCCCTCACACCTGTATGCACTGTTTGTGGCAGATGTCCTTTCTTTTCTTCGTTACTGGCATTTTGGGTATCTCATGTGCACTCTAATTTTGTCTTCCAGTTGGGACATGCACAGCTAGTCAAGTCCCATTGTAACAGTTCTCTGGACCATAGCCTGGTGAATGATGCATTCTATCTGAGTTTACATCTTTGAGTAGTAAAGCCCACGGATATGACCAGCCCCTGTAGACAAAATCTTTAGAAGAATTGATATCCAAGTAATTGTTTTGTTTGGTTAAGCAAATTAGTTTTGTATTCTGCAGCAGGAGAGAATTCTCTGAAATAAATTACTATGAACTAGAAACATCACAGTATTTTCCAAGCAGTGAAAAAAAAAATCTCTCAACTTTAAATAAATTTTATATATATCAGATAATTTCTATGTGCCATTGCCATGACTGGTTGCTATCCCCAAAGCTCAAGGAAACCAATGGGTCCTCTGTAATTTATTTCTCAAGCTTGTAACTTAAGGAATGAATTTTCGGGTATTCACATATAAATATTGCCATTCCGTCTGTATGTAAACCAAAAATATCTGGTTTACTGAAAAAAAAAACCCCAACCCAAACAAACAACAAAAAAAAGTTGTTTTTTTTTTTTTTTAAATTATGAATATTTTTAGCATTTATCTGAATTGCTGTGGTATTTGCCTTACAAATACATCATTATCCACAAACCCTTCATCAAAACATGAAAGGATCATTTTATCTCCTGTACTACTTTTTGTGCTGTATTTCCCAAGGCTTCTATTGATTTTATTTCTCTTTTAATGCAAATAACTTAAAAGGATTTAATTTTAGTTGTTGCAAACCTATTACCTTTAGTTTGAAGGGATTTAATTGTGATATTTCTGGAATGCTGTATTGGAATTTCTTCTAGTAGTTCAGGAAGTTTCTGTGTTTTAATTAATTAATTATGTGTGTCTAAAATACTAAAAGATTTTTGTTAGATATTATTTAAAAAAATATTATTAGGGCTATACTAGGACTTTATGAAGATTCCCAAACTGTCACCTGTGTTTTGATGAAATTTTTAACAGATGTGTTTCAGAGGTACTGAATTTTTTCATTATATGCTACTTCTACAAAGGCTTTTGTGAACAGATTTATTGATAAAAATTAGCATTAAGTAGTATGAGGATAAAGGCTATGAACATACATTTAACAATATGGGAATATGAACTTCTGAAATGTATCAATTTTCATAGACTTTTGAGATAACTGATCATATCCTACAGCCATGTAGAGTAGGGTATGGTGCCTCACTTGCAGAGTGATGCTTTATAACTACTCCTGTAACCGGTTTTAGTGGTACGAGGACATTTTAAAGTTGTACGGAAAGCTTTCATCACTCCTGCATAAGGATCACATTTCTTAACCAATTTATGTTCCAGTAACTATGGGATGTTTTCATATGAGTGCTCCCCCTTGCCTTTTCAGCTAGATCTAATTCTCTCAAATTACACTATTGTTCTCCAGAATCCTCTTTCCTACAGGGTAAGAAAGCATGGACTTCATGTAGGACACCAGAGAGTTTTAAAGCTGTTCACTTATGTTTGCATAGTCTGAATGTTATCAAATACAACCCTGCTGCGGTTTTAGGTATTTCAAAATTTTCTGGGTGATTCACCTCTGAAATAAGATATTCCCTTATAGTAAGCAATGCCATTGAGATGTGTTCTGCTATATTGAGAAAATGCTTCTAGAGATTGTTTCTTCTCATGTACGCGAGTCACCAGTCAACACCCCTGCCTGGGGTTGAGGGGCTCTGAAGGCCGTACAGGCTAAGGAAATGTGGTGATTACTGAAAGGGGCAGGATGAAGCCATGTGGTATGCAGACAGGATGGCTGTCCTGTGCAAGCAACTACGGATCCAATTACTGCTGTGCTGGTAAACAGGGAGCATGAGCAGAACGCATAATAATGATGGCCCAGGATCGGCTGCAGCTCTTCACACTCAGCGTGTCAGCTCTCTGCAGAATCTGTGCCACAGACCACTGCGGGGGGACCAGGCAGGCCGAGTGCAAACCCACGGGCTGTGCTTTGCTGCCCCAGGTAGAAGGATGGTTATCCATAAGAGAGGAGGGATAGTGCAGATAGCTGAAAGCTCTCGCATCTGAGATTGTCTCAAGTGTTGTACACTTTTTTTTGTGCTTCTTTTGGTAACCCTTCAGTCGATATCAATGATCTCTGCCACACATTCAGCCTTCTTGGTTGAGGCACCAGGGACAAACTGCAATGTAGAGCTACAGATACTTGGGGCTGTGTCCAAAGCCAATGAAACCTGCTCTGTGAGACTGACAATATCTAGTAGATGACTGAGGTAGGAGAAGAGCACCAAAAGTGGGACTTATTTGGGAAAGAAATAAATGACCCAATCCTCTTACCCCCCAATATGATTTTACCTGTGTAGAAGAGTGAAGAGCTTTACACCTACTCTTTGTTGCATCCCTTATCCATATTGCAATTGTGGTTAAAAAGGAAAGTATCTAAGATACTACAATAAATGTTCTTCCTCTTCAGAAATACCATTGTTCTTTAATTACCACAGGTAACCAAGGCCTTATTTTATGGCTAACTGTGAAAACAGCATGCATTGGTACGGAGCTATGTCTTGTGCCCTGTATACATTTGGGGACAGCTTTCTCAGGGGAAGGTGTTGTTTAATCCCAATATTTGGCAGAGGGGGAATAATAAGGGACATATTCTTTAAAATAACAGAAGTTCTCCAAATATTAGTTTGATCTGAGCGCTTACATCCTTGGTGAATCAACTGTCCCTCCTAAAAGCCACTTTTCCTTCAAGGAGATGACTTTTATTTTTATAGGAGCGTTTTGTCCTATTTTGCCAGCCATTTCCATTCTCCTGTATTTAGAGGCTTTGACAATACCAGTGGGCTCACAGTTGTTTCAAAGGCAGCATCTTAAGGCAAACAGTATCTTACTGTTTCTGAAGAGTGAGATACTGTGCTATCTGTAGCTACTGTTTACTTTCCTGCTTAAATGCAGTCAATCCCATTTTGAAATGACCCTGTGTTTTCATACAACAATCTCCTTTACAAGAACCAAATGCACATAGCACATATGGGATTTCTGGATTCCTACAGAGCAGGGCCACATCCTTCAAACAAATAACCCCCTCCTTCACTGAATACAGGCAAGGAAAGGCTGAAAATTAAACCGTCTGTTGTGCTTGTTACTGCATTTGTCTTCTAAGTATAGTGTACCACTGAGAAACTGTAAGAGCTTGAATAGATTTACAGCTGACCTCTTGATCCCACAGAGGCTTTTTTTTTTTCTTTCCCCCATACTTCTTATCCTTGATTATGAAAGTGAAATGTAGGCATAGTAGGACAATATCAAAACTTTTGGGAAACTTCTGGAATGTAAAACATTAGTACAGATTTTCACTCCTACATTAGAAAAGCTGTAGTTTCTCTTTTGTTTATGTCCATCATATTGTTTGTGCTCCATGAAATATGGTACTTACTTGATTTTTTTTTTTTTAAAGTTATGTGCATGTGTCTACATCATTAACGTAAACGGTTGTGTCTTGTCTTGCATGTGATGATAATGGTATCATGGAAAGAGGATAACATTCTTTCCTTCTTTTCTGTAGGCTTATTGAGTCTAACAGAGGTAGAAATAGCCTTTTTGCATCTTTTACTCTTCAGTCTCTCCACTGATACTATTTAACTTTTTCTTAATAGTTAAAGAGATTCAAGGGTATGCACTTGCTGGTATACCATGGGCATACGCTTGCTCTATGCACATTTATCTACCTGTAGTGCTGATACACTTACTTAAGTGGACTGTTGAGAAAGTGAGGACTGAATGTTCTTTGTCTCAATGACAAATGCTTTGGTTTTATCTAGATGACTTAAGTGAGCCTTGAGTCAAGCCCTGTGAGGTGAAAAATACAAGAAAAGAAGTATTTTTAGAACATTAGAACAGATAACCAGATTAAAATTTTTGATCCAGATATGAAGAAATTAAAGAAAATAACCTTTATGAATCCATATTGATCAGTATATTCTGAGATCATCTAAAGATGGCACTTCAGATTAGGCATTGGTGTGCATTGCTTTTGTTTCAAATAAGCATGAGAAGACATCGTGGAGTCCATCTGATTTATGCTAGTTATGGGAGGACAGACAATACTTGGTCTGATGTAAACCCTGCTAGTGCAAACCTGTATGTCCACACTGAGTTTTTACAAGGATTGGTGGCTGTATCAAAAAGGGAGTTGTGAGATTACAGACAGAGATCTGTTTTTGGGAACCCTCTTCCTCCCCCGTCCTGTTGTAAATGAAGTCCTGACCATTATGTATCATTCTTTTTTCTTTCATAGTGTCATTCCTGTTCAAAGAAACAAAATTATTCTCAAAAATTTACCTGAGCCACTGACAGTAGATTTCGTCAGAATACTCTCAAGAGACGGTTGATTAATAATTTTTATTCATAGCTATACCATCATCTTCTAGCCAACTGTGCTCTTTAAATGGCAACTTTTTAAAAAGATAATCTTTAATGAAGATTTATGAAGAAAGTAAATTCTTAAATTGTTTGCTCATAATTTATGAGCAGCAGAAAACGCAGTATAAAAAGCTTTTCTTGTGTAAATAAATATACTTTTCTGTGTTTAGAAAGAATGTTGCTATCAGTGCTTTTTCTCTTAAAGTAAGTGTTTAGATAATTTATTTTATGCAGGCTGTCTGGATTTGATAAATAGGAGCTGTATCACAGTTTCTCAAAAGTGTAACAGAAGGTCTCTCCCAGCTGGGATGTTTGCTTTGGGAATAGGTTTCTGGAGGTCACTATGAAGAGGGATTTTGTGAGTAATTGTGTTTTTGGTGAACCTCTGGTAAATATTTGGACTTGCTCTGTGATTTAGGAAAATAATTTATGTGAGAAAAACATGTATTTGTGCAATTAGATGGAAAAAAACCCCAAAACATTATGATCTACCACTGGTGATATGTTGGGGTGAGAAAAGCATGAAGACTATACAAGCTGACAGCTAATTTAAGACCAGTTTCAGAGCAGTGAATCTGAATGCTGCCTCTCTAAAAGATCAGAGTATAATAATGTTGCCATTTTCCATAGAAGTACAGAAATAAAGCTATTTTCAATTTTACGAAGGAAATGAAGTCTAGAATATAGCTTTATGTGAGATATGATTAAATTGAGGTAGAAACAGAGGAGTCCACATCTTTAATTTATTTCTTGCTTGTTTACAAATGTTGCTTATGTTCTACATTAGAATTCAACTCATATCATCTGCCTTTCTGAGTAGCTGTGGTTTAATCATTAAATACACATAAGAACAGTAACCAACTATTATAATTTGCCTGAGGAAGGCATCTGCAATGAAGAGAGTTCAGAGCCAAAAACTGTCTCTCTCCTGACATCATGGGAATTGCAGTCTGGGCTAGAAAATGCTGCGATCACAAGGTCACGTAATAGAGATTACTTATCTGAAATGTAGTCCTTAAATCTCCTTAACTCCCCAGCCAGCACTAGAACTGCATATTACATTATTTTGCTTTAAAATCTAAAGAAAAAGATTTCCTGCAAGCCTGCAGATAAAAATTTTGGGTGAGGAAAAAAGAGCAACGGCAGCTAAGCTCTACTTAATAAACCAGTAAGTCCTGGTTAGATGGAAAATAATCTTTAGATATACAGATGTATCTATAAAGAACTCAAATTGGTAGAAATATTTAGTAAACTGGATATTGGAGTAACTTAGGAAACGTGTTAATCTCTGACTATCTGATCATATTTCTGGTTTGTTTCTTTTTTTATCCCTAGCCTCTCAAGATATAGCCAATAAAACTAACTTCTTCTCCCAAACCTATCAACATCCACAACTTATACTTTTTAATACTACTTATCACTCAAGTATTTTCCTTGTTTCTTAAGACTCTCTTGAGCTTTACCTATATTTTGGCAACTACAGGCTGGTCAGCCTCACCTCTGTGCCTGGCAAGGTGATGGAGCAGATTCTCCTGGAAACCATGCTAAGGCACATGGAGAGCAAGGAGGTGGTTGGTGACAGCCAACATGGCTTCACCAAGGGCAGATCATGCCTGACCAATTTGGTGGCCTTCTATGATGGGGTGACAGCATTGGTGGACAAGGGACAAGCAACGCATATCATCTACCTGGACTTGTGCAAATCTTTTGACACTGTCCAGCATGATATCCTTCTCTCCAAACTAGAGAGACATGGGTTTGATGGACAGACCTCTCGGTGGATAAGGTGGATGGCCACACTCAGATAGTGGTGGTCAACAGCTCAATGTCCAAGTGGAGACCGGTCACCAGTGGCGTCCCTCAGGGGTCCGTGTTGGGCCCGGCCCTGTTCAACATCTTTGTCGGCGACATGGACAGTGGGATAGAGTGCACCCTCAGCAAGTTCGCCGATGACACCAAGCTGTGTGGTGCCATCAACAATCTGGAAGGGAGGGATGCCATCCAGAGGGACCTGGACAGGCTGGAGAGGTGGGCCAGTGCCAACCTAATGAAGTTCAACCAGGCCAAGTGCTAGGTCCTGCACCTGGGTCATGGCAATCCCAGGCACAAATACAGGCTGAGCGGAGAATGGATCGAGAGCAGCCCTGAGGAGAAGGACTTGGGAGTGTTGGTGGATGAGAGGCTTAACATGAGCCGGCAATGCACCCTTGCGGCCCAGAAGGCCAACTGCATCCTGGGCTGCATCAAGAGGAGCGTGGCCAGCAGGTCGAGGGAGGTGATTCTGCCCCTCTACTGTGCCCTGGTGAGACCCCACCTGGAGTACTGTGTCCAGTTCTGGAGCCCCCAACACAAGAAGGACATGGGCCAGTTGGAGAGGGTCCAGAGGAGGGCCACAAAGATGATCAGAGGGCTGGAGCACCTCTCCTATGAGGACAGGCTGAGAGAGCTGAGGTTGTTCAGCCTGGAGAAGAGAGGGTTCCGGGAGACCTGATAGAGGTCTTCCAGTACCTCAAGGGGGCCTACAAGAAAGATGGGGAGAGGCTGTTCAGTAGGCCTTGTTGTGATAGGACAAGGGGTAATGGACAAGGGAGGTAGATTTAGATTGAATATTAGGGAAAAAAAATTTCACAATGCGAGTTGTAGAACACTGGAACAGGTTGCCTAGAGAGGTGGTGGAAGCCCCATCACTGGAAACATTCAAGGCCAGGCTGGATGAGGCTCTGAGCAACCTGATCTAGTCAGGGATGTCCCTGCTCCTTGCAGGGGGTTTGGACTATATGACCTTTGAAGGTCCCTTCCAACTCTAACCATTCTATGATTCTATGATTCGCAGAATGCTGATGTTACTATGGGACAGGAATTCTCAGTTAGGTCTGTTCTAAGAGTGGGAGTATGTAAAGGAAGAAAAAAATTCTATACACGCTTTATCATCTCTCATACCTGTGAGAGGCAGATCTGCTTGTTGGTACAGAGTGGCTGTAAAGTTAGATCAAGACTGCACTAAGTCTCAACTTTAAATGTCTGTCTTTGGATTTGTGCCTAATTATCACCCCCTAAGCTCCTGAAAAGGAAATTTGGGATATAAACGTGAAGATTCATAGTTTTAAAAATGCACTATATTTTCAGGTCTTGCGTACTTTGATGATACGCCCTTCAGAAATTCTGTGAATAATCACACCTTAGGTTTCTGTTGAAAGAGAAGGCAGATTACACTACCATCCTCATTTAAGCTGTAAGACATCCAATATATTGGTCACTGGCAGTTTCAGTGGACAGCAATCTGTTCTTCCCAACTAATTTAGATAAAAATGGGAGCTGCTGTGCTCAGCATCTGTGAAAATAGGGACAGTTTCAGATTATGTGCTGACACATTGAAAGTGAGTAAAAGAGCAGGTCTCCATGCTCTGGGAGGTTAAAGGGGAGTCAAATCAATGGTGGAAGTTTAAATGGGAACAGATTTTTTTTAATTATTTTTTTTTTTCCTTAACAAGTCAACCCAAAGCAAATATTGCAGAGTCTAGACTATGCATGGTACAAGTAAGATGAAAAATAACAGAGATCATAAGATCATGACTTTCTGAACATTTAATTTTGAATATCAGTCCAGCTGTATTCTCCTTGTGTCTCCCCCTTTAAATACAAGAGATGTTATTAGGGCAGTCTGACCTTCTAAGAAGTGCACAGAGGGTTTTGGCAATAACACCGACAGTGTATTTTGCTGTGATACAGAATATTATCTGTTGCAACCCTAATGAGAAAGGTAGATGTATATTCTTCATGGCTATTTGGGCTCCATGATGTCAAGGTAATGTTAATTTCAGATTGAAACACCGTTTCCCACAACGTTCTGCTGGAGAAACTGGCTGCTTATGGCATACTCTTGCTGGGTGAAAAACTGACTGAATGACCAGGCCCAAAGAGTTGTAGTGAATGGAGTTAAATCCAGTTGGTGGCCAATCACAAGTGCTGTTCCCCAGGACTCAGTACTGGGGCCAGTTCTGTTTGATATCTTTATCAATGATCTGGATGAGGAGATCAAGTGCACCCTCAGTAAGTTTATAGACAATACCTAGTTGGGCAGGAGCCTGCTTGAGGGTAGGAAGGCTCTGCAGAGGGATCTGGAGAGGCTGGATTGATGGACTGAGGCCAGTTGTATGAGGTCCAACAAGGCCAAGTGCCGGGTCCTGCACTTGGGTCATGACAACCCCATGCGATGCTACAGGCTTGGGGAAGAGTGGCTGGAAAGCTGCCTGGTGGAAAAGGTCCTGGGAGTGGTGGTTGACAGCCAGCCGAACATGAGCCAGCAATGTACCCTGGTGGCCAAGAAGGCCAACAGCATCCTGGCTTATATCAGAAATGGTGTGGCCATCAGGAGTTAGGGAAGTGATTGTGCCCCTGCACTCTGCACTGGTGAGGCCGCACCTGGTGTACTGTGTTCAGTTTTGGGCCCCTCACTATGAGAAAGGCATTGAGATACTGGAGCCTATCTAAAGAAGAGCAAGGAAGTTGATGAAGCATCTAGAGCACAAGTCCTATGAGGAGCGGCTGAAGGAACAGGGATTGTTTAGCCTGGAGAAAAGGAGGCTGAGAGGAGACCTTAATGACTCTATACAACTACCTGGAAGGAGCAAGGTGGGTGCTCATCTCTTTTCCCAAGTACCCAGCAATAGAGAAAGAGGAAGTGGCCTCAGGTGGAACCAGGGGAGGTTTATTAGGAAAAATTTCTTCACCAAAAGGGTTATCAAGCATTGGAACAGGCTGCCTAGGGAAGCAGTTGAGTCACCATCCCTGGAGATGCTTAAATACATGTAGATGTGGCACTTAGGGAAGTGGTTTAATGGTGGACTTGGCAGTGTCAGGTTAACAGTTGGACTCGATGATCTGAAGGGTCTTTTCCAACCTAAATGATTCTATGATTCTATAAACCAAAACTGAGACACATGGTTTTTTTCACCTTATGAATTGTATAATCTGATGCATCCTACTGTTGAACTCAAGGCTGTAGTTTCCTAAAGTCGTTATAAGCTTGTCAATGTTGTTTGCAAATACGTAAGTTCTGGGGGCTTTGCTCAGTTAAGTATTCTGATTCACTTTTAGTATGAGATCAGGTAATAGTCATTTTAGTTGGTTTTTATTCCACCTTTGTAGAAAGCCACAAACCCATTCATTAGCTAAACTAAACATTTAAAAGACACCATATACGAAGGCGAAAATACCATTTGCTTGGTGATAATTACTAGTGTTCATTTTCTCACTTAAGTGATAGGGCACATCACACTGTTGCCATAGCAACCCTGATTCTGTCCTATTAACTGCCTCATGTGAATTTATGAATGCAAGTTTCAACGTGTGGAAAGCGGCTCAAAATAGGGAATGATTCATCATCTACAGCACAGACAGCTGAGTTGCAGGCTAAGTCAAGGCTGTCTGATTTGGTTTTCAGTGTTAAAATGGTATGCTGTGATGTATGTAGCCAATTAAAGATGAACCGATTTGATATTTAGTGAGATTTAAAAGGATGGTTGAATAGCTGTTTTAATTGTTTAAATGTTCTGTGCTGCATTAAAACATTTAATTTTTTTTTTTTTTTAAAAAAAAAGAATACTGAGGAAGATACTGGCTATTTCATAAAGATTTAATTGAGATTTGAGACAATTCAAAGGTGAAACCCCTTTCAAATTAGGTTGCTAATGCTGAATATGCTCCTGGATCCAGTGCTGTAATGGGTGTACTGCCATACTTTAGTTAGTATTCCTCCTCATTTACACCTCAAGAAAACAAGCCTGTGAGCAAGGAACTAGAAAGAGCGCTGGGTTAAAATCTTGGCTATTCCATAGACTTTGTGTGTGATTTGGGGACACATGTTTTCAGTCTGTTTCTATGCATGCTTTTCTTCTGTAAAATAGACAAAAAAAAAAACCAACCCAGAATAGGAAGGATTTTTTTTTTTCTTTCTCCTGTATGTCATAGCTATTTAGTCTCAATTCGTGTGCCTACTTGCAATCTTCACACTTGTGAGGAGTCTTAAGTGTATTGGCAGATGCAGGAGTAGTCTTCTATCTAAAATAGAAAATGTGTTTCTACTAAACAGTCTGTCTGCTCAGTGCCCAATGTCCAGCAGCCACAGCATTCATTAGCTGGGTTCAGATCTGAGGGCTGTTATGAAACGGACAGTATCAAATCCAGAAAAATTGCTTTAAGGACATGGTATCGTGAATCTGATGCCAATTATTTAGAGATGGAACTAAGGTACCTCATGCAATTTTATTTTGTATCTGTGCATCTGTGTGATGGTACAGTCCTTTATTACATTTATTTTTAGCAAACTTTTGGGAGTTAAACATGTGCTGTAAATCTTTCTCTGAGAAGTGCATTAGACTCTTCATTGGCAAGTATAAAGAGATAAGAATAAGTATTCAAGTTTACTGGGAATACAAGAAATACACTTTCTTTTACATTGGCTACCTTTAAGAAAAGAGTACATACTAGAAGAATATATGCTTTTTGAATAGTACAGAAGTAGTCAGACTCCATATTTCATTTTCATGCTTTGCTTTTGTGTTTATTATTATATTACACTGAATCATTCAGTTCCAGAGGAAGATTTCTGCTTTATTGTAGTTGAGAATTTTGCCTTTCAGGGTTGTTCTGTATGGAAGTGAAAGACACATTATCTCTGCCGTCATATCACTAATACATTTGGTCAAACACAACTTGCTCTCTTCCTCTTGCTATTTTTCGTGGCAAATTTCCATTGTTGCACTGCTCCTATGAGTACCCACTTAGCTCTTTCAACCACCACCAGCTAGTGGTAACACCACCTAGTGAGGAAGACCCCCCCCAATGTTCCTAGTCTTCCAGCCAGAAAGGCCAATTTTGCTTATAAATCCTTAAACACAAACTTTATTTTGAAGTTAGCAGAGCCTGTATCAAGAATGAAGGATTAAAGACACTTTGGGAGCTGATGATGACATGTGGTTTCATAAATACGCAGTGTCCCCATGAGAGAAAAAAAAAAAAAAAAAAAAAAAAAAAACAACACAAAACCAAAACCCAAACTCTTTTAAACCCATCTCAAGTGTTTACATGAAAGTTAAACACACGACCAATATAATCACTGTCTGATATGAAACATGCTTGTAAATTAGTAAGATCCCAGCAGTAGTGGATTTTTATCAGAACAGATGTCCATTCTGTATATCTTTCTTAACAAATGTAATAGAGGTAAATGCAACTAGAAAACTTAACTGCTTACGTAAAAATAAACAGACGTAAAGTAGGCTGGGGATAACTGTTGACTGATATCCAGCTCCATGCAGAAAGGAATATGGAAGAGAAGAAAATCCATCTTTCTAGTGTTAACCTCTTCTACCAAAACTTGAGTATGTGCACTCCGTGTATTTTACAAACTAATAACTCAGATCTCCAGCTGATCTGGTAATTATTTTTCTGTCTTGAAAGAGAATGGTCTGTGGTTCCTTTGTTCATTCAAGTGGGAACCTGTAAATTGAAAAACAACATTTATCTTTAAGGAATCATTTGACAGAGAAAGAGAAGAAAGCAAAAATACTTGAAAACAATAGTAGCAATAAATATTACAAAATCCACTAAGCTCGTTCTCTTTCCTTGTTGACTGATGACAGACACTTTGAGCTTACAAATTACTTTCCAAGTGTGGAATTCTGCATTCTGGGATGGTCTGATAACTGACACTCTTACAGTGCTTATAGATTGAACTAGGTGACGTTTCTTTTCAGTGAGTGGTAAGTTAAGAGAAAACTGCAATTTCACAGGTGCTGAAGCTACGTATGGATCTGTTTTGGATTTTGTCAAAAGTTTAAAGTCGATAAAGAGGATTTCTTTTTAATTTGCTCATTCTAAAAAAAAAAAGTTAAAATAAAGCATTTCTTTTCAGAAATACCAGAACAGTGCATACTAGTTTACTTTTAACAAGGCTTTAAAAGTTGGTTTTGCAAATATAGTTCTGCTAACATAATTAAGAGAATTAATTAGTTCCCAGTCATTCTAGAAGATGACTTCCCCCCAGTTCTGAGAATTTCTATTTTGCAGCAAAATAAACACAGATATGTACCCATTTTGAAGAAACCCCAGCTGAAAGCAGTTTGACAGATCCATTTTTAATCTTTTATTTACTGGTTCAACCACTTAGTGAAAACATGATCTGTATTTTGCTTTGCCCTTTATGTCAAGGTCTTGAATCATCCAGAGCTTTGATGTAGATGTTCCCAGACTTTCTACAGTGAATGTCAGTATTAGTATTCTCTATTAATAATATATATAATATAATATATATAATACTAAATATAGTTTTTGAAGTAACTTTTAGAAAGGAGTTCAAAATGAGTATGTCATAGCATTGAAATGAAAAAAAAACAAACACAAAACCACCAAAGCCAAAATCTTGGTCATTATGTTGTTCTAGAGTTCAGCTTCCAAACTTGTTTTCAGTTTATTTCGTTGCCTTTTTGAGATTTAGCATACTCAGTCCAGTTTTCTGTGGGTGCAACAGCTTCCCTGTCCCTGAAGCCCCCTGGCCATTTGTGGCAGCTGTTGCTCGTGCAGCTTCTCACTTCAGCTGTGATGTTTCTCTGTGTTTACACCTACTCCTTCAAGAAATACATACCTTGGGGTATATCACGAGTAAACAATTTTCAGAAATCACAAATACACTATTAGCTCAAATATACAATTTCCATCTGTCTTGTGGCCTTATTCCTCCCGGTCAGCTTTGGGCAGTATATAGCGGGCAGCATTGGCAGAAAGGATTTCTGAAGGATTTGTTCCCTGGGATACAAGGGGTGGGAGGATTGCTTGAGAAGAGAAGCAATTATGGCAAGTTCAGCTCATTTCAATAGTGGTGTCTTGGGAGGCTTTTTTTTTTCAGTTATGTAGAAAAGGTCTCGTTTTCTCTAACTCGTGAACTAAGAATGGCAGCAAGTGCTTTGAAACCACCTCTTGCTGTCAGGATATGCAGTGAAAATATGTAACTGCTTAAAGGATTAGAAAGTCGCATAGTCTTAGGTGGCTGCTCAGATTTCCAGAAATTAATTAGGAAGTGATATTTATATCTTTGGAAACTTGTTGCACAAGAGTATATTACTGGAACACAAACATGTATGGCATGTATAAGCTTATACGTTTACATGTGTAATCATATATGTACATGATTGCTGATATAGGGGATCTATGCTCATCTCTTTTTAACAAAGAAAAAGCAATGAAGTTATGTAAATTGGTTGGCTTTTTTTGAGTGTGAAATGTTGAAGTTTAATCCCAGAACACAGATGGACATTCAAAATATTTCAAAGGTTAACAAAGACGTTAAAGGGAAATCCAGTATTTATTATACGAAGAAAATGTAGCTTGTTACTGCAAACTGGGTGGCCTTCTGCCATGTGTTGCTCCCATAGCTAACATCTTGGCTGCAGACAGTTTCTGATGCAGCAGCACAAGGAGTTGTTGAAAGTATATCAGAGTTGAAAAGGTGAGAAGGGGAAGGAAGTAGGGAACGTTGTAAGAAATGCCAGAGAATTTCCTACATTTCAGTTACTGGAAATTTTGTAGAGTTGGTTAACAAGAATGTCTGCTAAGGATATATGCTTGATTTGGTTTTTATTTATTTTTAATTATTGGAATTGACATTAGGAAAAAAAGTTTAAATACTTGAGAATGCTGATGGTAGTGAAGAATGCCAAGTGAATTGGTTAGTTTTACACAGCACAATTTCAACTAAATACTGCTGCATATGTGTATGCAATATGAAAGCTCATGAAAGGTACTGCAGTTGGCAAACATTTAGAAAATTATTTATGGCATATGGAAAACTTGACAAAAGATTTTCTACATGACTTGTATAATTAAGAATTTCAAGCGTTTATGACCCAGACTTAGTAATAACTTAAGTATGCATAAGTCTCAATTACTTAATATAACCTAGAAACATTTTAAAACTTAAAGATCTATTAAATACCATATGCATGCCTGAGTACTCTGCTTATCAAGATTGTAATAATTTGTCACTAATTGTTATTGAGTTTATATTAGAGGTACACCAGTTTAAGGAAAAAAGTAATATTCTTTTTACATGGGGAAAAATACATGAATCTTAAACAACTGCTTGTACTTTAAAAGTGCTGTGAATACCACCTAATAAGGAGCTGCCAGTTACAAATTCGTAGGTTGAACTGGGGTTTACACTTGATTCATATCCTGTCCAACATATCTTTTACGAATAATGTTTCATTTCCTGCACATGCTTGCTCTTTGACAAAAGATGAGAATTTATAAGTGTTTCTATGTAATGCTGTGATGTAACATATTTAGTTCTGTATTCTAAAAAAATAGTAAGAAAAAGTATTTTGTTCCAAATACTCAATGGTAGAATGACACATATCACTCATATTCCCATTAAATTCTCTACCGAAAGCTAACAAATCCCTTAGACATATAGGATTTTTATGAGGATTATTTTCTTACCCATTCCTCTTCATAACAGTTGGAGTGAAACAAGATTCTTCCACAAACAACGACAATAAAAACCATGACTGCTTTTGAGGACTGTTCTCATTGGTTGCTGCATTCAGTGGATTTAGATAATCTTCAGGAAACAGTAACAGTGCCTTTCAAACTAACAGTTATTTTTCATGAAAGTTATTCCACATTACCTTAATGTCCATCAAGAACATTTGCAACTTTCATTAATTTTAAATAGAGTGTTTCTCTGTAGTTTTTTCAATAGCACATTATTTTTCTCCTGCTCTCGAGCAAGATACTTTCTATTATCCATAAAAATGACCCTAGAATTAATTCTAAGCATTTCAAAACTATCTGCTGTAAATTGTCCACTTGCTGGTATGCAGGGGAATGAGGAGAGCAGGCAAGTGGAAGCAAGACAGGAAAATACTGAGGCTGGAAGGTGGGATAAAACACCATGGAACTGGATGTTTGGTCAGGTTCAAAAAGCACTTTTTGCTTAATCCAGTAAATTACATACTCAAAATGATATTCAGTGACTAATCCTGAAGGTTTTTATGTAAGGTAGCAGTAATGACATCCCAACCAATACCTCCTCTGAGAAATGTTAAATCTGAAGCCTAAGACTTGGTGAACATGAGGCTGCAAAGGAGGAAAGCGCCAAGTGATTAGCACTGAAGCTGTGAAACCATATGAACACCTCCTCCATCAACCAGCTCTCGCAGTTCTATCCCTGGCCACCTTTTCCACTTGCGTCTGGCTTTAGAACTGTGTAGTTAAAGGGAATACTTGATTTTAAAACTAACTGATTTCTGAGCTGAGTTGACACTGAAAATAATTAGAAGACCCCACCTGGAGTACTCAGTCCAGTTCTGGAGCCCCCAACATAAGAAGGACGTGGACCAGTTGGAGAGGGTCCAGAGGAGGGCCTCGAAGATGATCAGGGTGCTGGAGCACCTCTCCTATGAGGACAGGCTGAGAGAGTTGGGGCTGTTCAGCCTGGAGAAGAGGAGGCTCCGGGGAGACCTGATAGCGGCCTTCCAGTACCTCAAGGGGGCCTACAGGAAAGACGGGGAGAAACTCTTTAGCAGGCCCTGTTGTGATAGGACTAGGGGTATTGGTTTTAAAATAGAAGGAGGTAGATTTAAATTAGACATTAGGAAAACATTTTTTTTTACAACAAGGGTGGTGGAAAACTGGAACAGGTTGCCCAGAGAGGTGGTTGATGTTCCATCCCTGGAAACATTCGAGGCCAGGTTGGACGGGGCTCTGAGCAACCTGATCTGGTTGGAGATGTCCCTGCTTTTTGCAGGGGTTTGGACTAGATAGCCTTTGAAGGTCCCTTCCAACTGAAACCATTCTATGATTCTATGATCTCAGTGCTTGCAGAGACCAGGAACAGAGCTCAGCATTAGTCTGGCTCTCCAAGGAAGCCAAATTGAAGTTACACGCAGGTAAGATGTGCTGGAAAAGCAGTGTATGTATGGGTCATCTCCATATTTGGTGCTCGCTATAGGGCTGTACAGAGCAGGCCCACAGCTATTCATGTGTGTTAATCCTTTCCGATGCCTCTTCTGTACGCCTTTGATGTTAATATGATGTTGTTATGAGATTTGTGTGGCAATAGAAGTCCCTTATTTTCAGGTTCAGAATGAAACTTGAGAGGAGCCTGTATTTTCTTTAAAAATCAGTGTGTTAGAGAGTAACCATGTGTCCTACAGATAATTATCTTTATTTAAAAGAATGTACAGTAATTTTAAATTACAATTAGTAAATAAAAAGGTTTTCATAGATAAAAGCTTTCCTTTGATAAATCAAGGAGAACCTTTGCCTGTCTGTTTTTTCAGCTTTTGCCAAGTTTATTTGTGTAGTATAGTGTAACATAGGCTAAGATCTCCTTAGGGATTTATTCAGCTAGTGACCGTTAATTGAAAAACTCATTTCAGATAATCCCTGTGAGTGAAATTAATCTCTTGGTTTCTATGAAGTCATACATGACCAATTTCATTAAGAAAATATATTTTACATTTATTTTTAAATGTCAGGTTTGGATGCTTATTTTTTCATTAGCTATTATGCTATTACATTCTCAATACTATTAAAATAATATTATTGTACGTTTAAAATAAAAATGGAATACAATTCTTTATGCTTTTACTGCATCACAAGCTTTGCAAAGACTGTAACTGCCCTTGCTTATTTTCTATCCCAGCAAAACCATTCCTAAAACTGATTGATACAGTTCCCAATCTGTTTTAATCTTAATGTAAATTATGTTTTTCTGTTAGTAAACATTAAGAGTTAAATCTAGAGAGGCATCTCAAACAGCTCCAGCGCAGGAAGAGAGTAATGTAAGGAGACTCCCTCTAAAATCTGTAGGGAGGGCTGGTGTCCTGGAGCAGTTCACAGGCATGTAATTATTATGTAAAAATGAGCAGTAGTGCTTTTGTCTTCTGTCATGTTCTTGAATGTTTTAAATGATCTACTGTATGCTTACTCCAGTACTGTATGCATGGATTTAGTCTTCAGTGTGGTGTTAGATGACTGTTTTTTGGTAGCTTGGCAGTGAGAGACGAAAATTAGCGCTTTTTTTGACTATGCGTTATGTATAAATCAGTAGCATTCTAGTTGCCATAAAATTTATATGTGTGTGTATATATATATAAAAAATAACATTATAAAATAATCAGATGTTAGCAAAGATAACAGCTAAAGCTGTGCATTCCTCTGAAATTCGCTGCCTGGGCCTCCATGCACCATGCTGTGCTCTCTGAGAACATGGTTGCATGTTGTTTTCCCCAGCACCCTGTATCACCCAAGACACAGAATGAAATTACTGCTTTTCTTGTGATTTACTTTCTGATATTTATCATTACAACATCCAAATAGTTGCCCTTGCAACCTACCTTCATGATAGCCTAGTGAGGGGATGGGAGTTTTTGTTTCTTTGTTTTTAATGTTCTATGGATCTGAGGGGCTCTAAGGTCAGTGTTTGCTAACTTTAGAAGTCCAACTGGAGATATTATGGCCCTAATTTTAATATTTAGTATTAAATAGGACTTGTTACATTCAGAGCATAGACCTCACTGTCTTCCACTACAGCTGTGCCAGCTCAGCGCTTCTGCAGCCCGGACCTTTGGGTGTGCATGCACAAAATGAGGAACATGCAATTAGTGAACATATGCAAAGAATTTGGTTTATCTTATGTGACTACCAACATAGAGGAACTTTGTGGCATAAAGAGAAATAAAAGCCAGTTCTCAGGACAACACTGAATACCTGTGACCGTGACACTGTATTTCCTCTTCTTGCAGCTCTTTGCTTTATTATTTACCAGCTCCTAATTTAGTCATCAGATGATGCCAGGGAATATGAAAATCACTTTATTTCAAAGCATACATGCGCTATGCACCTCGTACTTGACTGTTCGCTCAGCAATTTCCATTCAGGCTTGGTACTTGCTTTCTTGGAGTTCCCACACACTGCAGTAGCCATTAATTAGTTTGTATGTAGCACATTATTAAGATATGGAAGTACAAACCTTTTTCTGTCATGTTCTTCACCATGTACGTAAGCACTGATTTCAATGGAGAGTCAATTTTAACCTCTAAATCAAAGCATGCTCTTTTTTTAGTAGGCAATGTGTCATTTTCTCCTGTGCTGATGTTACGAGGAGGTAGGTCTTGGTAAGACTGTTATGGTCCAGAAAGGCTGAGAGCTCCGAAGAATATTACTGTATTTGGATCTCTCAAGGCATAAGGCTGCTCAGTGAAAATGAGATCTTGGAGAGTGTTACCAGCAGTATCAAAATTGTTTCTAGTGTGCAAACCCTAATTTACCTCGTTGACTTTGAATAACAAATTTGGGCAAATTTTCACACCGAAAACAAAAAATGTGCCAGTTTCTATATTCATGTTCAAAATTACGAATACTGTCTTTCCCTAAATGAGATTTTTTTTTTTTTTTTTTCCTAGATGAGACCTCAAATTATTCTAATTGAGGAAAACTAACCTATCACTTAGTGCAGAAACCAGTGAGGAAATTTTCAAGCTAAACAGTTGAATTTTGGCAAAAGTACACACTATTAAAATATATATTTGTAACATAATTCAGGCAACATTAATACTATATGCTGCCCTCCCCATGGTTTGTATCAAGCTCAATTTCAACCACAAACTCCTGTCAGCAAGATTATATAAGAATAAGGGATTTATGAAACCAATTGGGGTCATTTTAACCAGACATTATATTGGCAAAAAGGTTGTGCTGTGCCCTTTGAATCAGAGGCAGAAGGATCAGTCTACCATTAGGTCCTTAGTGGCGGATGCTGCCACCTGCACAGAACCATCTGGATATCAGAATTTCCACCTGAGTTCAAGTATTAGTATGCATCAGTGTGGTCACAGGATATAGGGATGGTATGTTTCGACACTGTGCACTGTCAGCATGATTTGTAGATAATGTTGTATAGAAACTGTCCTTTTAATTTTCTTATGCTCTTAGAGAGAAGAGGTTGAAATAGGTGGGGACACTATGGTTTCTCTGGAAATATTTTATCTGTATGTATGTTGCAATAGAAGGCAGTTTTGCTTATATATAAACACATTATGACCTGCTAGCAAGGAAGATTTGGACCAGAGGCAAGAGGAAAAATTAATAAAATATTATCAAGGAGATGACTGTTGTCAGTGGTGTACATCTGACTTACATAAGGCTTACCTTCAATAACTTCAAGGCTTGTCAAACTGAAGTAACTACCTTTTCTCCACGAATGAACAGATGAAGTGACCGAAATGCTCTTGACTCATAATTATTTTGGTTTTGTGGGGAGTCAGGAAGACATCTCATTTCCTTTCACTGCAAAAGGTTGTCGTGTTCCCAAGTTGCTAGTGCTGAGAAGACAATATATGTCCCCAGTCAGTAAACCTAATTAGAGAGTTATTTTGCTCCCCTATCAACTGCGACTGTGAGAGGCAATCTCATTAGTGTGTGGCCTGCTGAATGCAGACAATGTTTGTGCCTTTTCAAGCTGTAATGCATTTTTGCTGATAACATACTCCTAGCAATTATCCTTTTCTCCATCAATTTTGTGGGTGTCTAGGGCTTTGGAATATTAGCTCTTCTTTATGTCTGTCACTGTTAAAAACATTTTACAGAAATATAGCATGCCAGCCTTTGGCTCATATGCAGCTGATAGCAAATTCACTGTCACTATCTCATTCAGCTATGCTGGCGGTACAAATGCTCCTACGTTGATAAATGCAGTGTAGGCGGGTGTAAAAGTTTTTCGGTGTCGAGGACCAAATTCAAATGTGTGAACTCCCTCCTGAACATTGTGGCATTTATTTATAATTTTGACTTCAGAAATAACAGGTAGTGTTCACTAGAAGCACCTGATTTCTGAAAAAAAACCCACTGCCACCACAACAAAAAAAAAACCCAAGCAAAAACCACTAGAAAAATAATTGGTTTTATATACTTGTAAACTTTGTTTTATTACTAATAGACCTATTTAAAAAAAAAAATTGTACAGCATTATTGACACAGCAAGAATATATGCTTGCAAAATAAAAAAAGCAGAAAGCACAAATTCATCTCCTACTGCTAGTTATTTTAAGCTCTTCTTAGTGTGAATATTATAAAGAAGTTTTATTGCAGCTCAGATGATAAATTCTTTTGTTTCTATTATTTGATCTAGTGTGTTCTTTTCTGAAGTGACAGAAACTGGTATTTACAGAGCTAATTCAATTAAATAATAAGTCCTTCTTAGTGGATTAGAGAAATGCAGAAATATGAGGATTTCAGAGGAAAAAAATATTATTAATGTCATAAGTAATAAATAAACCAAAAGAAATTGTATAACAAAATTTCATGTAATTATAAGAGCTATATGTAATTTCACTACAAGCAGCAAAAATCAGTTTCTTCTTCTGAAGACTGTTTCATACTAGCAATAGTCCATTTCTCTGAGCTAATGGAGGACCAGCTTTGGTAATACGGTGCCCCCAGAGATTCCTCCCTTGTAGCATACAAGACTGCAGGTGTGCTAAATTTGTTTGCTTTTTCTCCAATGGTAGAGACTTTTTAGTGGTTTAAACCAGTTAAGCACTAAAATGTAAAATTAAAAATGTGACATTTCAGAGTTGATTTTTATCTGCTAATGCTTCCCTCAGATCTGATCATTTATTTTTAAATAAACACTTTCGAGGAAAATGCCCTTTATGTTTCCAATCAAAAGATAGGTTATAGTTTAAAATCTTGTTCATTTGTGAATATTGCTATTAGTTGTCAGTGATCATGAAAGAAATACTATCAATAGCAATTGTGTTCTCTTTAATTAAAGCCGGTTCTTTCACAAAATTCATTTTTATAGATGCATTAGGTACATCAGTGGGGTTTTTCTCGCATGGTGGTGAACAGTCCTCTTAAACCTTGAATTGCTTCAGGTTTATTATATTATTTTTGTCCTTAGGTGGAGAGATAGCTAACCTAAGCTTAGTTGTGTAAAAGTTAGGCTTCTAGTCTATATTTGTTGTCTAGCATCTCTGTATGACAAACACATGGGAACCCTCAGGGGGTGATTCACTCCACCTCCCTCCTTCCATTAATTGTACGAAAAGCTCACTAAATTTTCCGGTGGCTGAAATTTGACGAAATGATGCTGGCATTAGCGCTAGACTCTGCATATTGATATCTTCTGGTATTCCTACTCAGCTTGAATAAACTCTGAGTAGAAGTAACACGGTTTGCTTTATCTTTCCAGAACAGGCTGCTTCCCATGATGATTTCAGGGCAGTCAAACAGAGCAGTCTCCAAGTTCAGTTTTCAAGTTTTCTTGTGATGCTAAGCCTTCTTTCAAATTTGGCCTGGTCTGTTTTGGCTTGTGTAGTGGAGCTGATGATACGTGCTGCGACGGCTTACAGGTTGCACTCTTTTTTTCTTTCTGTATTTAGAATCGATGTGAGCACCATAAAAAAAAAAAAAAAAAGATGCTGCAGGTTATTGAAATATTTTTAAACAACTCTGACACAACAACTCTGAGCAAGAAGATAGTGCCTAAGGATTCTGACTTTTTCACAAAATTTTTGATAGAAAAATAAAACTGTGTTCAGGCAGATTTGCTTGAAAGTGCTGTTTATAGAAAGTAAGCTTGCTGCTTTGCTGTTGTATCTCACAGTGGATCATAAAGCAGTTTTTACACTTCTTTACCCATTGCGAAGCTTGTTAACAAGATAACCACACTTCTTTTTTTTTTTTAAAGAAACAAATTACAACACTGTTAAAATACAAGACTTATTTTCAAGAAAAATGGGCTTTATTTTTCTTTTCCTCCCATTCTTGGTTCAAAATGTTGACCAACAATGTAAGTCTCTTGCTAAATACAGAACACATTCCACACTTAGGGTTACTCAGACCCCAGAAGGGGGAAGCTTTGGAGTGGCCTAATAATTAGTTTGAGAAGTTTTCTAATGAACATATCTTCTGAAAAATCATGGGCGAGACCGAAGTTGTTTCTGAGAAAATATTCCTCTTGCTCTGTAGGAGGAACAAGTCAATTCCCTGAAAAGGCACCTTGTCTCCAACAGTTGGTGGGAGTTTTTTGAGCACTATCTGGTACTTCTTCTTCCTCCTTGCTGGGATGTAGAGAGCAATCCCTGAAGGTAACACTGCCACCTTGGGCTCCAACACTGTAAGAGCACAAGTAGGAACTTCTGCCAAGATAATTGTTTTCTGATGCTGGAAAGCTGCTTATTACCTTAGGGCAGGAAGACACAAACCCTGATGTTTCTTCTCAAGCACAGAGATGTATCTCTTCTCACAGACAGTTAAACAATGACTCAGTACAATGAGATTTCTTGCTCTTACTTTAATGGTTTCTTCTGGATACTTTATTATGCCTTTAAGAAATTCTCAGTGCATGCCTACAAAGAAATTCTAATAGCTATTTTATTTCCAGTTTCTCTGTAATTTAAGTGAGACTTTTTTTTTTTTTCCTGGACCTTCTATAATCTCGTGTTTTACCAATTAAAAACTGTGTTTTTCTTCTTGAAACACATAAGTAGCTTGTTTGTCTTCAGTTTGCATGAATTGATGTTACTCACAGCAAATGGTATATGTATAGGCAGAGGTTTGTAATTGCAAGCAGAACATGCTGCTTTCTAGAAAAAAAAATGAACCACAGAAAAAAATTATTATGCGCTATAGAAAAAAAATATATATTTTTGAAATGAATTGTCCAACATATACTTTGGGTGATATATTTCTATGTTTGTCCCGTAGAGTATAAAGAAAGGAAGAACAAGCTAGCACATCAAGATTCTAGGATTATGTATTTATATTTTTTAGAAACTCTGAATTATGTCTCATGAAACTACTGCCATAGTTAAGGGCACATCTACTACATTTCTAATTATTAAGAAGATATGGGGAAAAGTAAGAATAAGTACTTCCCTCCTACCCTGCCCAAAACCCTCCACACGTATGACTAGAGTAGAAAGGGGTGCATCACCTCAACTCCATGTTGAAGATGTTGAAGCATCAAATCAACTTCAGTAGCGTAATTCTTCTAAATTTTCTCTGTGCCACTGGCTGCTTGCACTGTTCTGGTTGTGCTTTGTAGCTGTGAATGGTCAAGGACAAAAGATGAGCTGTCTGCAGGGGAAAGTAATTACAGGGTGGGAAGGGCACCTGATGCAGTTGGGGAAAAGAAAGAAAATTTTAAAGGTCAGATATCTAATTAAAGAAACTAATTGCCTCTAAAAAAGGGAAAAAAAAACCATCTTTCCTCTGTGTAGTAAAGCATTCTCTTCAGCTGCTCTGGGAATAAAGAACATAAATTAATTCCTTTCATAAAATAAGTATGGTTTTCATACATGGTATATAAATGATCTTTGGAAATTCCCTCATCTTATTTAAAAGGGTATATGCATAGCTTCTGTATTTAGTTAAATCATATTCATAATCTATATTCATGTTCTACAGCAATAAGTAATACAATATAAATAGTATAAAAAGCTCCCTGCACAAATCTTATGAAATCTATTTGATGGCTTGATTATTGCACGCCAGCCTAATTGCGTGCTTGTAAAGAAAGTGAGCTTCATCATTGTAACTAGTGTGATACAGTAAGAACATGTATCACAAATGAGACATCTTAAATCTGTTTTAAAGAAATACTAAGTACTAACAATGGAATAAGAAAAAGATAAGCTGTTGTTGTTGTTCTATGTTTTGGGACAATTAAGAGAAAAATCCTCAATTAGTAATGGGGAGTTTTGACGGATGGCTGGCAAAGCACTCACAAGGGAGTTAATAAAGCATTAACGTGCTCTTCATTTTTCTTATGCTGGTCGTCTTTTTACTTGAGTGCCTGAGACAGTCTGTCCGTATGTCACTTAAATAAGCTATATGTTTTATTCATACTCTTAAAGAACAGACATTACAGTTACTCTCATACGTAAAAAGAGTGGTGGAGTGGTGATATTTGAACAGTTTTTTACGATGATGGAGATGTTTAGTCACATTTATGTGATTAGGGAGACACTACAAGACATCCATCCTATAGCTTGAGACAAGTTACGTTCATGTATGGAATAGCAAGTTACACCTATCATTTTAATTTACTTTACTTACCATATTTATGGGAGATCATTGCAGAATTCTTATGTATTTTTACTGGTTTAGAGGAGTTTGATCTATGGTTATGACTGTTGATTTTGTTTACCAAATGGAAGAATTACCTTCCTGCCCAAACATCTCAGTATAATCTAGCTCCTGCATGTTACCTCGAATTTAATCTTCTGCCTACTGCTTCAAAAAATGGTTAGCTATATTACAAATACAAGAACTAATCCTCTCTTCTTTGAAAAGCTGCTGTAAACTGGCTTTGAGCATGGCTTTGCTTTGCGGATAAAGAAAATAGAGCGCTCCCCAATGCTGTCTGCAGCAAGGAAATCTGCTCTGTAGTTCCTATTATGCTCCAGGAGCTTCTGCACCCCTTGCTGTGGCCTCAGGTCAGCCAGGAATGCTTACATGTAGTTTCAGCAAGGCATTTAATTGTGTGCTTAACATTAAATTCAGCAAGACTTATACACGTACTTAACTTCAACGCTTGCCATTATCAAGAAGAGTGGTTTGCTCAATTGGGATTACAGGAAGGAAAGACAGATTATCCTGGTGAGGTAGATATCCATGGATGCCTGCATCTATACCAACATCAAAGGGATCTTATTTGCAGCTCAGAAGCACTCAGATCAAAACCACAATGCTTCTTTTGCAATAATGTGGTTAGCAGAGGAAAGAAAGCAAGCTCTTGCCTCTTTCTAAAAACAGCCCTTATCCCTCCACATCCTGGCTGTTCTGTCAGGACAAGGGAGGGCACTTTGGAGTTGCCTTTCCCCCACACTCATTTCCCTCTGTAGGGTTGCTGGCATTGAGAAATGATCTTTCCCATGGTGCCACATGTCTTTTTCCCCTTGATGTTGCCAAAAACAAACAGAAGGGATTACAGCTGTGGAAGGAAGGCTGTAGTGCCCCACTGGTCCTGCTGTATGAGTTACTGTATTCCTGTTATTCTCTCAGAAAATGTCAGGTCCTAACACTGTACCTGGGCTCTTCTCCCTAGTGTCAGAACTTCCTAGATGCACACTCAGTGTCTGTCCATTTGTGTGCTTGACATTTGTAGGATAAAGCCTACTGCTTCATTTATTAACACAAAATTCAAATTAACAATGGCCAACCTGCGTTGACTTACAGTCTAATGCTGCTCCAGCTCAACTACCACATTTTCCCTTGGGATCTACCTGAGAATACAGCTTTAGTTGGCTCCCTGCAGCGCGTGGGAGACCACAGCCATATAGATTTCTGCTGAAGTATTTCATTAAGGGCTTCAAAAGAAGATGCGATATAAGGGATGCAGGACACATTAACAAGCATATGGTCATTTTTTAATGATAGACCCAGGCCTCCAGCTGATTCCTTTAAGGATCTGTGCTGATCATGTGCAAGTGTAAAAGTGAATTAACATTCAGTTGACAAAAGTCTGTATGTGATACAGCATTATTATATTGTGAGTGATTGCTGTTAACTTATTTTCTTCTTTTTATTTACTATTGACGTAAGTGGAACATTTGAATGCATCAAGTGTATTCTTACTAGGTAATAACGTTAGCCTTTCTGACCTGTAAATGTCCTTTATTAGCCCTAGTATTAGTTCAACTGAAGCCTGGAAAAGGCTCTTATTATCTATTGAGAGAGTTTATGCCTCAGAATTCAAATGTAAGTTACAGTCTGTGTTTTGATGGCAAGTTTTCAGAAATGATACCCAGTCTAACATCTTTCCCGCTGTATCACTACACACCGATCTCAGGAGCAAATTGTCCTTTCATTTTGCAGTGCTGCGAGGAGTAGGTTTGAATGCTGGACAAGATGGCACCAGAAAATTGGAAGGAATTCAGAGAAATCGATCGAAGATTATTAAAGATTTAGATTTCATGAAGATGTATTAAAAACTAATTATACAGAATTTGTCTGAATTATGAAATAACAATATGCCAGTGCAGGATTATTCTCACAGGAGAAAGCTGAGAATCGCTAATGAAGAAAGAAAGCGATTTTCTGTTTCTCAAAAACCTTCTCCCAAACCCCGTATACTAACTGTTGCTTTGCTTGTCTACAGAAATTGTGTGCTAGAGGGCAGTATGATTTGTAGCAGGCAGTGTCCTTGTCTGCATTACTTTCTATAATCAACTTAATGTTACTTAATTTATAGTTGTACTCTCATGCCAATTGCTGTTTCACACTTCTCAGAGAGAAGTTCATGGTAAATTAGCCAGTCAGTGTGCACTGTGATAGCCACTGCATATTTCAGAAGCATCAAATGACTAGACACTCCATTTAGTAGAGTTTTAAGCAATCAATTGGAAAGTGGAAGCTGGAGTCCCTCAAACCTTGCCGCTCTCCATCAGGGGAAAAAAAAAAATAAAAAAAAAAAATTACCCTGTGTAGTTGTTAAACACCTCCAGCATAATAGGGCTTGATTCTGATTAGGTGCCTGAGCCCTCAGATAGAATTACTGTGCTTATGCTGGGTTTTTTTGGTTGATTAGCCCAAGTACATAGGATCTTGAAAATGACAGTGTAACCACAAGGTCAGTAAATAACAGAACGATGCTTGATTTTGACAGAAAGAGCCTAGAGAGAATAGATGGAAGGTCCTATAGGTTTTGCTTTTACAAACCAAGCTCCCCGGTGACATCCTGTGCTCTCAACCTAGGGCTCTTCCAACCTGCAAATTAAGTCTATGAAAGAGGGGCTCTCCATCTGTATTTCAAGATATAGCTGTGGCCCCAATCAGCACATAAGTATTTTTTTTTTATAGGCTACCTAATCAAAAGTGAAGTCCTTGAGTTTGTTTCAATTTCTAAGAAGTTGTTTGTTTTTTTTTTTTTTTTTTTTTTCTTTCAGCATGGGTGGATTGCATTGTAAAATCTCAGAACCATGGAAAAACCTGCACGATTCTTCCTGTGTGAAAGCTCATTCCATTTCCATGCATATGCAGATCCATTTCCCAAGGGATAATTCTTTTTAATATTTATATTACAGTGCTAATCACAAGTTCTAGTCAAGATCAGGGACCTGCGTTGTGGTTTGTTTTTTTTTTTTCTTATGAAGAAGATGGTCTCAGGGAATGTAGCAAATGAAAGATGGGTGACGAAAATGGATAATTAGCCTAGGTGTCTTTGTTGATGCAAAATTTGGCAAAAATAAAAAGTCTTAGGTTTGGAAAGGTAATGTCTTATGCTATTGGTAAGAGCTGCCATTGCAAATTAAGATAGCACATCTATGAGTGCAGTAAGAAAGATTTCCAGTTTTCTTCTGTGGGTCATATTATATCCAGCGATCCACCTCCATATTATATCCACCTCTGATGGTTGTATTAGGAATGCATATATTTATTTCTTCTTTTTAAACTTATTATATGTGAAGTAAGTTCTGTAAGAAACTGATAATCAAACAGCATGAGGAAGTGCATAATATAAACATTGAACTTAATGATAGAACAAAAATTGTTTAAAAAGGGGAAAAATGCAATTTAAAAAGCACACAGGAATAAGCTTCCTAGCTGTTATGCAAGCATTCTCAGAAGCATATTAAAAGTAGCCTAACTCCTGCATATACATACCAAATTCTCTCTTGAGCACTGCGTAGATGCCCATGAAAACAGGCATGACTGAAAAACAAAAGCCAACGAAGAGCTATAAAGGGAGCATGGAACAATCCAGTTTTTACTAGTTAAGTGAGCTAAAGCATGAAAGAGGGAGCTGAAACTATAATAAGGTGAAAGACGTGCATGAAATAGCAAAGAATATTTTAGAATGCTAACAGTGATGAGGGGGATAAATGTTTGAATAGTTCAAGCAACAAAAGAAAGAACCTTTAAAAATCCTCCTGTTTAACATGGTTTGCTGTAATTTTTTCATCTGACCGAGATAATCCACTCAGTGATTGCTCACCAAGTTACAGCTGAAAGATCATTAAATAAAAAGCTTGAGTCGTTATGTTTTTGACACTTTTTCCTGTAGAAATGCAGTGAGATACTTTGAATTTGGGATTTTCTGGCTGTCATGATAGTCGCTTGTGCCACCAGTAGCTCTGGGAATTAATTAATTATTTACTCGAATTGTATAGTGCTTCAGAAAGAGGGTTTGTTATAAGCTCTGGAAAATATTTGTCAATATATAGTTAAACAAGACCAGTATCCAGTGATTTCAAGTAGTGTTGTTCAAGAAAAAAGAATCAAAAATCCTAAGTCACACTTAAAATCTTGCTTTGTTTTTCCCTCTTACAATTTTTCAAAGACAAAGAAGCACCCTCCATCAAGCCAAAAAATCCAGTTGCACTGACTAAACACCTGATTAAAACCTTAATATCTAATTCACTTTGTGAGAGAGGGAGAAACTAACAAAGAAGCTTGGTTTCTAAGTCTTCAGATCTCCAGATCAGTGCTTAGCTGTCAGTGTGAGCTGCATCTTAAATAGACAGGGAGGACTTGATCTATCTACAATGTCTGCTTTGTATGATAAAAGAGATCATTTGACCTAGCTAGAATGTGTTCCTGAGCCACAGAAGATGAATATTGTTTTAATGGCCTTCAAATTTAAAAAATGAAATACAAGTGATGTGAAAAGTACTATAGTCTTTTCTGTAAGCAAGCTCTCAGTATTGTTACAGTAGCTGGCTTTTCTTACTTAAAAAAGACAAGAATACTGGGAAGTTAAGGTCACAACAACAGTGAGGGAATTTACAAGTCCAACATCTGATCGTGGAGATCGTAAGGAAAGCATTTGAAGATTTAGTTGGCAGCACAGGCTAATGAAAGGGCTGTTCTTCAGAGACTTAAAACACTAAGTAGCAGGAATGTCAAGTGGAACTTTTGTGCAGTGTCGGTTGTATCCTCTAAAAAAGTCACTATGCGGAGTTTCGGATAAAATAATTTACCTTTGTATGTGATATATGTTAAAAACTTGGAGATTTGCATAACCTCTCTCTGTGTCTGTGGATGATAATCTCTCTCGTGTTGGAAAACCGGCACAGGGAAGTTCCTGACTTTTCCTCTTTTCTGCTGCCTTGTTCCTTTGAGGAGGTGTCTTCTCACCCTCCTTTCAAGACTGACAGAAGATTCTTTAAAGAAAGATGTGCAAAGGTGTTGAGTCTCTTGGTCACTTCCAGCCTTGACAGACCTTTAAGTATGCCATCCTTGGGTCAGTCTTTCTCTTCTAGACTCAAATTAGTTTACCAGAGGTATAGTCCATAAACATATGGACCCCAATATAAATGGGATCATTTGTTCAAGTTGGCATAGGTAGTGACATGTGAGATGTCCTAGTACTTTATTAGTGTACTTCTTAGCCTGTGTTGTACCTTAGCTGATTCCGAATTGTTTGTATTTCACCTCAATACATAGTGGGACGTGATACCCTTGTATGCCTTAGTCATTAAGGAATGTCAGCAATAGGATGTGCTTGACACATGTGGAACAAATTATTAGATCTCTTAGATCTGTTCAACTTGCAGTTAATTTTACATGCTTTCTCTCTCTGAAGAATTTGCTTTTTTATCTTGTGCCCCCTATATTTTACTTTCATGGTTGCTCCCTTTTTCCACCTCTGCTGTGTATTGGTAACTCCATATTTATATTTTCCTGTCCTTTATTTTCCCTATTTGCTCATTCTGGCCCCGTATATTTAAAGAAGAAAACAATTCCAGCAACTCAGAAAATATCTGCAGGCAGCATATTTGAATGTTTAAAATGTGACAGAACTTCTGGGAACTGACGCATTTTTAGCTCCCTCATCTGTTAATTAACTTAGATTAGAAAACCTAATTTAGTAGTCTCTTCCCTTTCTTCTACTTATATCCTGTCCCAACATCTGCCATGGTTTACCTTTACCGTCATGATGGGTCCTTCATGGTCCTCAGTCCTGGACTTCCTTCATGCTCCTCAGCCATGGACTGATGGTCAGCAGTCACCATGTTCACTTTGAGATATAAAACTGGAAAAGTGAATTCTAGCCGGCCAGTGGGTAGGTTGTTCTAAGAATTTCAACTGTCTGAAAAACTTCTCTTTTAGCATTTAAAGGACTTAACTTGTTCCACTGCAAAAGTTTGGGCAGTGCCTCACTGTTGCCTAGGGCCTTAATACGAATGACAGCTTCCCTTTTATGAAGAGTGCATCGATTAATCCATAAATGTATAACTTAAATGTATGTCAGCTGTATATGTCTTCCTAGGTTTACTTCTTCTCTCTTTGAGTGACAATTTACACTTTAAGAGGTTGAGACATTTTTATTTAATTTAACTCATTTACAACATTACAGTGTTGTAACATTCAAGTACAAATCTCTGGGCAAAGAGATGCTCTGCTTTGCTTTGCCAGTGTCTACATTTTTGGTTTTTTTACAATGAGTACTCAGCCAGGTTGTCCACTTTCCATTTCCTAACAAGTAATTTAATGTTTGTATTGCACAAAATATTTTTGACTTCTTGTCTACAGTCCATGTCAACCAGTATGAATGAAATAAGGGAGGAGAAAAAAAAAAACAACAGGTGACTCTCCAGACCTTGCAAGTGCTAGAAGTGTGGTTGCTTGTATGACCTTTCCACGTACGCCAAAGTTCCTGTGCAGGTACACACTCAAGAATGGAAGTAGATGGCCGTCTACTTCAGTGATGACAAAGCAGAGATGCCAAAGAACTTTGTAGGCCAGAAATATTTATTTTTCTCCAGTAATAATTTTTTCTTATTAAACCTCGTGAGACTGATGAATCTCATTCTCCTAAGAGTTTAGTGATGGCTGAAGGAGATTACTTGGGGACTAGGGCAGAAAGTATTTTTGCCACAAAGCCAGGTGAAGTGAGGTCTTGTTATCTGTAATTTTCAGTCTAATCTGCAGAACAATACTTGAATCAAGTGTAGAACCACACAAAGTCTTGAAAACTGTAAAAAAATAATGGAAGAGTAAAGTTGGCTGATACAGTTTTAATGAACAGTCATTGGCCTAAAAAATACTGCTGAGAACACCCCTTAATCTCCTTGACTTAAAACCAATTAAATGCCTAAATTCTATGGGTTTTAAAAATCATTTGTCATGAAAAGATATAGTCATATACTGAATCAAAATAGATCCATACGTGCATATGAAGAAATTAGTTTGTACCTGCATACCTTGTGCTTTCCCGGATACTGTGATGAATGTGGATAAAACTAAAATACTGGTTCATAGTGAAAAATATGACCTAGGTAATGTGGGGATAACATCTTTTGGTACAGTGATCCACAAATTCACATTCCAAGTTAGAGTCAAATTGAGAGTGCAGGAGAGTCCAAATAGAAGACAGGAATCCTATTTGAAAATGAGAGAGTTGTGCGTTACTTTGAAAGATCCATAATCAAAAGAAGTAGGTGGCAAGGCTCAAGACAAGCAGAACCAGGAGCAGGAGTGGTGTTCAAGGCTTTAGATACTGTATAGGGCTTCTGAAGAGAAGAAGGACTTAGAGAACCATAGCACCAAAAAGGAGATGAAACTAATATAATGTCCCAAGCTGTCTCCTTCATACAACCAATACAGTCTGAGTCTTATCGAGACTGAACATAAATCAACAGGTTTTTCTTCCAGCCTCAAATTTAGCTAGCAAATCACTGTCCCATGTTTGTCATAGCTTTTGCAATTCTCACCTAGACTCTCACTGCATGATCTGATTGAATAACTACCCTACCCCTTCCGCAAGTATCAGAATGAAAATACAGGTTGAAAATTTCAAGGGTAAATATGGGTTTTAACACTTTGTATTAACTTATTTTTATTTTTTTAGTAGAATATGTGGGGTTATACCTTCAAGATAGATTAAGTAAACAAGAAAAAATGGCTTTTGCCTTTTTTTCTTACGTAAGTTATTCTTTGTTAATATTCCGCTTTCCTGTCCTATTATTGTTGTTTATATTTCATTCCTGTTGTTCTTCTGAGAAATGTAATTTTTTTTTTCCCCCTTGTATGGTGAAATACAAAGTGGTACACACTTCCACTCTAAAAATTGTGTCGGTACTAGAAACATGTCATTTACTGTGCACCATTCGCTAACCAGTAGTATTGATTGAACTGGGGGGAATTATAGTTTAATTTATAGATGCTAATGCTGTAGTTTGACCTGATGACTATAAAATTCTGAGTCAAGTGTCAGACATATTACTAATGAGATAAAATACCCCACAGGAAGACTTTGATGACAGTCACAATTTAAAATGCTCTTGCAAATGTATTCTTAAGACTGGAGTAATTAACATGTCAATGTATAAGCCTTTATCAACTAAAAGTGAAGAGGAAAGCCTATAGAGGGTGGAAGCAGAAACAGGTAGCCTGGGAGGACTACAAAGAGGCTGTGCAAGTGGCCAGGGATCGGGTGAGGAAGGCTAAAGCCCTGACAGAATTGAATACGGCCAGGGATATAAAAAGCAACAAGAAAAGCTTCTACAGGTATGTAGGGGACAAAAGGAAGTCCAAGGAGAATGTAGGCCCCCTCCGGAAGGAAACTGGTGTCCTGGTTACACAGGACATGGAGAAGGCTCAGGTAGTCCATTATTTTTTTGCCTCAGTCTTCACTGATAAGGGCTCTTGTCTCACCACCGAAGCTGTGGAAGGCACAAGCAGGGAGGATGAAGAACCGCCCACTGTACTTGAAGAGCAGGTTCAGGAACATCTGAGGAACTTGAAGGCGCACAAGTCCATGGGACCTGATGAGATCCATCTGCAGGTCCTGAGGGAACTGGCGGATGAAGTTGCCAAGACAATGGCCACATTGTATTTGAGAAGTCGTGGTGGTCTGGTGAGGACCCTGATGACTGGAAGAGAAGGAACATAACCCCCATTTTTAAAAAGGGGAGTAAGGAAGACCCGGGCAACTACAGGCTGGTCAGCCTCACCTCTGTGCCTGGCAAGGTCATGGAGCAGATTCTCCTGGAAACCATGCTAAGGCACATGGAGAGCAAGGAGGTGGTTGGTGACAGCCAACATGGCTTCACTAAGGGCAGATCATGCCTGACCAATTTGGTGGCCTTCTATGATGGGTGACAGCATTGGTGGACAAGGGACGAGCAACGCATATCATCTACCTGGATTGGTGCAAAGCAAGGCAATCCCAGGCACAAATACAGGCTGAGCGGAGAATGGATTGAGAGCAGCCCTGAGGAGAAGGACTTGGGAATGCTGGTGGACGAGAAGCTCAACATGAGCCAGCAATGTGCCCTTGTGGCCCAGAAGGCCAACCGCATCCTGGGCTGCATCAAGAGAAGTGTGGCCAGCAGGTCGAGGGAGGTGATTCTGCCCCTCTACTCTGCCCTGGTGAGACCCCACCTGGAGTACTGCATCCAGCTCTGGAGTCCCCAACATAAGAAGGACATGGATCAGTTGGAGAAGGACCAGAGGGGGGCCACGAAGATGATCAGAGGGCTGGAGCACCTCTCCTGTGAGGACAGGCTGAGAGAGTTGGGGCTGTTCAGCCTGGAGAAGAGAAGGCTCCGGGGAGACCTGATAGCGGCCTTCCAGTACCTCAAGGGGGCCTACAAGAAAGATCGGAAGAGGCTGTTCAGTAGACCCCACTGTGATAGGACAAGGGGTAATGGTTTTAAAATAGAGGGAGGTAGATTTAGATTGGATATTAGGAAAAAAAATTTCACAATGCGAGTTGTAGAGCACTGGAACAGGTTGCCCAGAGAGGTGGTGGAAGCCCCATCCCTGGAAACGTTCAAGGCCAGGCTGGATGAGGCTCTGAGCAACCTGATCTATTGGGGGATGTCCCTGCTCCTTGCAGGGGGGTTGGACTAGACGACCTTTGGAGGTCCCTTCCAACTCTAACTACTCTATGATTCTATCTTTACTGCTTAGAGTATTACGTGGAATTATGAAATAAAATGCTGTTATTGTAGGGTAGGAATACTGCATATTGGAGGTGTTGCCTAGATGGATTCAACATCTTATATCTTTGAAGTACAACATTGTAAGGTTACAAACGAATTCAGCATCTCAAGAGCAACCTCAGATTTAAGAAAAGGAATAGACTGCTAAGACTAAGAAATTTAGTAGCATATAATTTCCTTTCTTCTTCTTCTTATCATTTAAGATGTCTTAACCAGTCAAATATGAGCAACTCAAACTATGCTGAATTTTGTTTTGCCTTTTGGGAACAGCTCCATTAATTAATGATAATTCCCCTATATATTAAATATGCCTGTATTATGCAATACTTCGTCATATACTAAGATTTAAAAAATCTAAACAGTTGGTAGTAATTTAAATATACATGCAGTTTATAAGGATCTCTGTAATGTAACATGTATATTTCCCCTTACATGAGTTTGAGAAACTCCGTTTCTACCTGAAGACGTCTTCATATTTAAATGAAATGCAGTATATTTTTTCCATACGCAGCTGGCTTTCATTCTGGATTTCATTCTGTAAGCAATATTTAATTATGAAAACATGTTTGCCAGCTTACTAGTGTCTTAGTTTTCACTCATCCTCTTGGTTTGTTTTCCTCCCTCTCATCTCTCCTCCTCCAAATTGTAAAAATAAATAAAGGATGAGCTTCTGGTGTTTTTTGTAGAAAGTTAAGCTTCACTGGCACTGAGTAATTTCTTTTACAGCTCACATGCACTTTGAATTTAAAATTTAATCTGTTCAAATCAGCTTGCATTACCAGCGAATTGTGCTTAGCATGTCCCATAAATGATTCAGTATCTCTTAATAGCCACCTTAGTAATTTCTTATGAATCACTGAAAGAGATCACATTAGTAAACATTAGTGGTAAGTACTAAGCACATTTTTTCATGAAATCGTGTTATTTCTCAAGTATTGTTGATTCCAAAATCTGTGTGTAGGCGTCATATGAAGAATTGTACGTCACTTCAGAGATTTATTGTGGTTGAAGAGGAGGATACTTGATTCCCCCTGCCCGCCACTCCTGCAACTGATAAGAACATTGTCTCAACACAACCCCCATGGTGCAATCTGGTGTGGCTGCCAGCTCACATAGAGTGCTATATTCCATGGAGCAATCGTAAAAGTGATGGATATGTACCTCTGGCTTCCACAGAAAGTCTTCCTTACATCGCACTCACTTATCACATACGCTACTTCTGAATTTCTAGGAAGACAAATGGTGTGAATAGCAATTTGAGAAATCCAAATAGCTCATGGAAGTAATAATTATTGAGGGAGGCTGATGTTTTGTAAACTTTGTCCCAGGGAGTTTGAAGTAGCTCTTAATTCAGCAATAAGGAAGTGGAGTGCTTTTTCTTAATTATGATTCCCTTGAATGTTTAAATTATGAGTGATGATTTCCATTGTTCCTTGAAAGATGGTAATACTTATTTAAATTCCGTTCCATTAAAAAAATAAAAAAACGGATAAATATCTTCACATTCAAAAGCTTCATTAGACTTTATATTGCAGTTATCATCTATTGCTTGTACTTACGGTCTTGCCTTTTATTTTGAATTTATAAAAATCTTAATACAGGAAACTTTAAGAAGTTGTATTTATTTTAAAAAGCTGTATGCCACAATGAAAGAATCTGTACGTTTTAAGATCATCTAGTATTTTGGTGTTTTCACTGAACTGTTTCAGGTGTGATTGTTCTTTTACCACTATTTTTACTTTAACTGAATCCATAGGCCATAAAGCTAGAAGAACAATTTAATTTTAAATTTAAACTTAGGAGTGTCAGTGTAACTACTTCATTATCTTTTGCACATTTTTTACCCAGAATAATTGTTATATAAATTAAGTAAATAAACTAGTAAATTTCTGTTTGAATAATGAGATGGAAGGACAGTAATCCCTAATCCCTCAGCTGAGGAAGGCATTCGGTCAGGGAGCTGCTGAGCACTCGGAATTACATGTGGTCAGCAGTGAGCAGGATCAGAAGATAGCTACAGAGCACATTGGACCTCTCTTTACCTTATTGCATAGCAACTATATATATATATATATATATATATCATATCTATAGCTGTTTTTGCGGTTGCATAAATATCCGTCATTCATCATAATCCTATTTGCATTTTTGTAGTTCTTTTAATTTCATAGCATCCCAGAATGCAATGCAAAAAAGGTGTACAGAAAGGGATGCATAAATGAGTCCGACACATATGCACCTCTGGTATACAACAACCTGCACAAATACAAAGAGGAGAGAAAATCAGGCTAGCAGTTCTCCTAAACTTCCGAGGAAGTAGCCAGGAGAACATGCACATACGCTGTGAAGTGTGATTCCCTCCTTCTCTCTGTGGAAAGTTATTCTGTGGGTAGAGACTGCAGAGTTTTGCGGTTGTCCTGTTCCACATGACTCTCACTGAAGTTTTGCTTCTATAAAAGTGTTGGTTTTGTCCTTGTGATAATGCCTGTGTTTTTGGTTTTGTTAGTGGGACTGCGTCCTGGTAATAAGCACTGTGCTTATGGTTTGGAAGATCTTGCTCTAATGCATGACGATGCATTAACTCCTACGAGTACCCATAAGCAGGGTGAGTTAACGTGGGACAAAAAGGCATAACTCTAACATTTCCTAAAATTTTTAGTGTTTGGCTTTGGAACTACAATACTTTTTATTAGTTTAGCCTTTGACTTGTCATATTGTGAATAACCTAAGGAAAAAAAAAAAGAAAGAAAATGTTTGGAAGGCATTAGAAGACATTTCTGCATGTCAGGCACAAACTTATCTCATGAATGGAAGCTCAAAGTAAATTACAAGAATCGAATTTGGCCTTAATTTTGAGATGTAAATAGCAATTTGAGTAAAATGAATTATGTGTTGGTTGACATTCAAGCAAGTCTATCCCTTTCCAAAACAGATCCATTGTGCCTGTCTTGAGAACAGGTGCTATACTTCGTCTTTATTCAGGAATTTCCTAGTTTTTTAGTTTCTATCATAATTTCAATATTAATAAAAATAGCATGCTTTTCAAGTAAAATTTCTCATGTGGCTATATAAACAGGATTATATTTAACTTTTTATTTGGAAAAAGTCTTATGTTGGAGATGATTGATTTATATAAACATAATAAAGGTTAATGTAAGCAGCGAGAAGATTTATCTCTGACCGTAAGGAGTCATCGCTTTTTTTAATAACACAATGTACACCCATATTGTTGACATAGGAATAAATCTACGACTTCAGTAAGGATTGGATTGGAAGGGAGAACTGTACTGGAATGCAAAATTTGCTACTTTTGGAGGAAGATACATGAAAGTATATAGGTACAAAAGAAGTGTAACCAGATCTTTCGTCTTCGGTTTCTATTTCCTTAGCCATTGCAAGAGTGTTTCTGTACAGAAGAGTACAAATTACGAGTGTTTTGGTATGGAGGCTGTAATGATGAAAAAGAGTGGATAATTTGTTTTAGTAGAACAAAACTGATCTCTGTTCATTAACATTTCCTACAGCTTAAAAAAAAAGAAGTCAATACTGAAAACAAAATCTCCCTTCAAAACAAAAGGTTGAAGCAATTTGTTTAGAAAATTCCTTCTAAAAAGTCCAAAAATAAATACCAGGATTTTAATCCAGCCAGAATTCTTTGCTAAATCTGGCTTGAAACTGTGGGTAATTTGGCCATGTCCAAAAAGGGCATTTTTAATCAGACTTACTCTCTGCCAATAAACTCTTTTCAGTTCTGTCATTGTGTCCCAACTGTTAGCAGAATGAAGACCTTTAAGGCCAAGAAAAATGTGTCTTTCTGTATTCCTCTAGGCCACTTAAAACATGTGGGGCACCACAGCCTGCAAAAAAAAAACTTAATAATGTTGTTTAAGGAACAGTTACAATTAGTTTTGATTGCTGCATATAAAACTAATCAGAAATAGTGCCAAGTGAGAGCTCATACATACACAAACCTTTTCAGTGTTTCAAATATGCTGAAGTAGGCATGAAAAGCATGAAAGATAAAGGAGAATCTGAGGCATTTTAAAACCACATTAATTTTCAGAACAGATGCAGAGGCTTTCTGTTTGGTTTTATTGAAGATGTTTAATCTACAATAAAACAGCTGATTTTGCAAATGACATTTCTGCAGGTAATTAGTCTGTGATATTTCTATAGTTGTTGATATTTTGGAAATATTTTTAAATAATTAAGCATTTTTTTTTTGTTTTCAAAGTGCTAAGTGTAGGGGTTTTTTTTTCCTATGTCTATTTCACAGTAATAATTTATGTGTTACATTATCCACATATAAGTTCTGATTCATTTAATTGAGATGAGTACAAACAATGCAGAATTGAATGCACCTACTAATTTTCTCTCTCACACTCCATCGCATGTGTGCTCATAATTTGCACATTGTTATCATTCATTGTCCATAATATCAAGAGTAACCAGTGCCTTAAACTGCTCCTAAATTTTCAGTGCAGGCTGCTATGTAGTGTGCTATGAGAAGAGGATGAGTGCTACAGCCTTCATGTTGCAGTGATTGAAATGTCATAGTCGTAAGAATTGAACAGAAGGTGTATGTGTATTACTTGTTTCTCACTACCCCGGGCTGTTACCGCAATACTCCATTACAGCCAGTGTGGCTCCTGGACTGCTTGGAGGCAAGCTGGAGTCATGCCCCATGGTGCGGGCCAAAGCCAGCACCCACACTGGGCTATTTGTGAGACTGTAGTGTGCCAGAGAAGCACAAGGGACATCTAACTGTACAGAGTACATGTCACCAGAGCATTTTTGCATGTACTTGGGTTTTTTTGAATTGAGAATCTTTCTGTCCACTGATGCCTTGAGTCATAATCCCTTCATCTTCAAGCTCCTGGTGGCATGGAGAGAGCCCGTGTTGCCCTGAGGAGCAGTGTCACAGGAGTAGCTCCTCCTCGCAGGGTCCGTTGTGCTTGACTTCAGTGGTGGGTGCCCAAGTCACGTAATGTTGGCAACCAGAATATGCCTTTACTGTTTTTATCTCGCATTTTTATCAACTAGCCTGTGTTTTGACTAGGCCTGTACTTCCCCTTTGCAGTCAGATAGCTTGAGGATTACTGTAGCAAGAGCAGCAGCACGCAATATTTCAATTAATTTATTTCTTTTTAGAGAGGAGCATATGTAGCTATCCGCCTGAACTGCAGTTTGGCAGAAAATGTTACAGAGAGTCCGACCTTGGGAAAGTATATTCTCACGTATCGTGTCTGAGATTGATGGTACTGAGAGGTAATGAGCTGCGTGCTGCATTTTCAAAGGAATAACTCTCATTGTAGACGTTTGCTTTAAAAATGTTACATGTCATTCCTTTCCTAGCTCACAGAGTTCAGAAATAGAGAGGAGGTTTAAAGCTTGGAGAGCTGTGGTTTAATTGTGATTGTCATGTCTTCCCTTCTTGTTGGGAGGAACACCAAGCTGTTAAGAACTGAAAATTGATTATTATCTTGCCAACTGTTTATCGTGTATGAAATAAGTTGACAGTTGTGCTTCAGTTCTCAGTGGCCAGGTATCTCCACAACACATACCACAATGCCAATTGGTACAGATTGTCTATATAGTTTAGGCTTTCACAGAAGAGAAAACATAGGGAAAGAACTGACCTAGCCACCAAAGTATGGGTTTGTTATCTGTATTCAGCACAGAAGCTACAAGATGCAGTTAAGGAATACTAAGCCATTGTTGTCTTTTGATGTCTTTGAACTGATCAGTGAAGAGCTTCTTAGTTTTCATAATTTCTTAAACAATTTTGATTATATTCCTTGCCTACTCCTATTTATTTAAAAAAACTGTTTTTTTTTTCCTTGCAACACAAGATGTTTATGAAATGTCAGTTCCCCAGAAGATGCTATGCTACTTTGTTGCTGGGCTAATTATTTACAGTCATGTTGAAAATAAGGAGTCTTACTTATTAAAAATAAATGAGATTTATCATTGACTTCTGTTTGCTGAGCAAAGAGATCATATCATTGTATTTCTCACCAAGGAAAACACATGCTTTATTCAAACTTGACTTTTATTAGCCTGTAGCAGCTAAGAAACATCAAAAGCTCTGTTCTTGAAACTGGAAAAATTGTTTCTTTAAAAAAATAGTTTTACATAGGTCTGAAAGAATACTTAGAAGCAGAAAGAAGGAAAAAAAAAAGATTCAGACAATTATTTTTAGGCCTCCCCTTCAAAAACCCTTAGGCTTAAGCAAGTCTGATGTATTTTACTCTTTCATCACCTGTACCTGCAACAGTTTTTCCATTTCATAGATTCAGAGGTGAGCTTCTACAGAGTAGCACATAATTTTTTATTTCAAGCCCTGTTAAGAATTATGAATTTTGTATTCTGATACATTAAAGTAGATCTTTGAAGAGTCTTGATGAAGACTGTATTAGAAGCCTAACTCATAATCTATGCAAATTCATAGGTTAAAGAGCAGTTTTGCTTTGCTGAAGGCTCAGTAGGGTACTTCAGCTGGAATAATTGGATTAGTGTAAATAAAAGCCATAAACTATACTAGCTAAAAAAAAAGGTTAAAAAGCTGTTTTCTTAGTACTGACTAGGTAGATATTTTTTTCTCAACAATAATTTTCCTTATGTTAATACAGGCTAAGGAACACTGGCAGATTAGTTCATTCATGACATACTCATACACAGATACACAGACATAAGTTTAGGATTCAAAAGTGCTTTTGAAAGGTTCTAAAATACAGAAAGTAGGGCCTCATCCTGTCTTTCCAGTTGTGAATATGGACAGGTGGTACGGAGAGTCAAGTGGGATTTGAGAATTATGAAGCCTGATCACACAAGGCCATTAAAAACTCAATTAATGTCATGAGTCATGGTTGGACAATTCAGTTACAGTCTGTGACCTTCCCCTCTTAATTTCATCAGTTACTTCCGCCACGTTAGCAAAGTCTACATCTCCAGCTATTAAAGAACAGTTACATTTCCATTTTAAAAGGAAAAAATTGTGACACACATCCCATTTTGGCACATTCCATAAGATCGTGTGCCTGTTTTTACAGAGCCAGCTGCATAAAATATTAAAAATAATCTTTATAGTTATATAGCATTGAAAATAAGTACATTTATTATTTGAATGATTTTTTTTTTTAACAATCTCTATGTTTCATTATGCTTTCATAAGTGTTACAACGTCCTGAAAATGAGTGTCTGGTTTTATAAAATCATTATAATGTAAATTTTTTTTTTTTACTTAGTTAAATGCTTCTTTGATAACAAAAAGGCACATAATGAATAGTAACTTGTGTTGAAGACTGTTCTATTTTAAGAAAATACAAGAAAAACAGTTTCCATTGCTTGAAACAACTTGTAAGTTTGTTTCTTACTTCAATCTTTACAAAATTAAGAATTACATATGAGGACATGTTAACTCTTCTTAAATCTTATCAGTATTTTTCAGAGGGCTTTTCTGCTTTTGTGCAATTTCACTGTCTTGCATGTGACACACGCCATCTTCTGGATGTTGTCAGAATTACCAGTTGTTTCAATGATTCTTAAAATAATTGGGAAGTGATTTCGTCCTCTGTGTATCTGTTACAGAAATGAATACAGTCAATATCCATGCACAGGTTTACATATCAGAGGAAGCAGGCCACAATTCTCCATCAGACACTTTAGTGATGTACAATGGTTTTAGTCTGAAGTCTGGTTAAGTCTTAAGCAGCGTTTCTGTGTCCTGCATCATTCCAACAAACTGATTATTGCTCTGAAGTAGTTATTTTGACCATTCACTGCATTTTGACCAGGCAGTGAAAGTTAAAAGCAACATTGGAAATAAAAGCAGTAAGCAGAGAAACACACGCAGGTGTTCAGGTGGGAAAAACATGTCCATGATACAGAAGAATCAGAGATGTGGGGTGAAATCTTTTTGACGCTAGGTAATTGCAAGGAGTAAAATATTCTGGAAAGAATTCTCAAATTTTATGTGTAGCTGGTGGTAAAAAGGGAAGTGGGGTTTGATTTATTGAGTTTAAAAATGAGTTAGAGTGCCTCGTCAAGGCCTTATAATTTCCCTGTCCTTTAGTCCCTGTTGCAGTTCATTCTCTCTTCTACATCTATTAGTTTGCAATAACCTTTTGCCAAGTAGAAATATGCCCAGGCTTGTACACTGCCCTTCACTTTGCCGTGGTCTGTTGGCATTGGAGGAGTCTTGCTACTCTTGTTCTACCTCTCAGTCTCATACCTACTGAATGACCACATGTTGCCTTGTTGGCTTAAGATGGCAAACAGGAATGACTACTTCTGTGCAAGAATACTTGTACCTGGTTTTGAAATTAAGTGGCCACCTAATTACGCCTTGCTGTTTAGAACATGAAAATTCCAGCTTTCCTAGTCAACTGCACTCCATCAATATTTCACTTAATGTAAATGAGCTCTCTTGCTACTTCAGGTTTTTGCTTATTTTCATTTGTTGTTATTAAGAGGCTTAATTTTGTCTTTTGTTTGTCTTCCATTGTGAGCTGTTCTCTTTAATAAGATTTGAGTTCTAAATAGGATTTTAGATTTTATACACGAATTGTATACAAGCTTAAAGATAATTGGAAGATGAGCTTCAGGTCTGATGAGTACTGGGGAGGCAGTCTGGAGGTTATAGCAAAGCTTGCAGCTTGACATGACACAGCAGAAATTAGAAATTTCCAGCAGAAATATGTGAAAATTATGTCAAATCTCAAAGCTGTCCCTTCAGATATTCTTTCTCCAACTGCTGTTTCTCTTTGAGACGCTCTGTTCAGGCTGTCAAAGTCCTAATGGCAGCCAGCAATTACTACTTTTAAATCTTTTCCAAAGTATGTCTTCCCTGGGGAATTTCAGCTTCCAGTTCAGAAAGGCAAAATGTTGGCTCTTTTTTCTCAATTCCCTGGTGGCAGTGTGCTGGCTGATGAGCTGAGGGATTTTTATGCCTTATTAACTGCAAAAAAAAAGGGGGGAAAAAAAACGTTTGCCTAAGTGAACTCAGTTTAATTTTTTTTTTTTTTAAATGCAAAATAGGAAGCTAATGAAAGAGCAAGTGCCTTAGAGCCAAGCTATGTATGCCTCTGTTAGTTTAACCTTTTACAGCTTCTAGATGTACATTCTGAATGGAGCATGAGATGGAAGGAGAAAGATGAAAAATGCATTATAAAGAATAGTAGTTTTAAAATGATTGGTGTGTAATTGGAGCAGAACAAGTAAACTGTATGAAAAAGCGACAATTGATACTCAGGAGTTCATTTCAGGCAACTCAGTCAGAGTTACTGCACTTTGAGAGATTCTAACCTGAGTCTACAAGAAAATCAAGCACTGTTCCATGAACACAGAATTAAAGTAAGTATCATAAGGCAAAACAGTATTCAGGTCAAGTTGCAAAACACATCCTAAACCAAATATTCCTGTTTCTGCAGAACAGCTTTAGTTTGTTGGGTAGAGTTCTCACACTTTAAGCTACCTAGAAGGTACAAGATCCTTACCGAACTGAATAGAAAAGTCTGCAGCATATCTCCACTTTCTGACATGCGATTCATTTATGTGTCAGCTTCTCAAATACCAGAGTTGGTTTGAGTGTGTGTTGTCCAGGAGGTTTGGTTGCATTCTTCAGTCAAATGCAAAACAGAATTCATCCCCAAATATTGTTGGCGAAGAGATGCACAACCATGAAATGCAAACAGTTTAAAACACAGAAGTTAGGGGGAGAAACCAGCAACATGTCAATTCCCATACCACATAAATAAGCTTCCTGTCTCAGGGGGGTGAAACAGTCACTCAGAGTTGTATTTTGAAATCCTCTGGAATAAAAAAGCAACTTCAGAAAAAAAAAACCAAAAACACACCCCAAAACCTGTTCTCAGAGAAGTAGCCAGTAAATATATTTTTATATACAGTCAACTCACTTGCCATCAGCACTTTTGATGTACCACATTAAAGCAAGCATATGGAATTAGGTTCACTTTCATGTTATATTTAACTGGTATTTGCTTTAATGAGAATGTTTTCCCTCTTAGCCAGTCAAAGTTAAAGGAGTCCATACTTGTCTCCACTTTAACTCTTTCTCCGTCTTGCAAACAGCAAATACAGTGACTAAGAGGTTTGATTCATGCTCAAATATCATATAATAGAGCATTTACAATTAACTTTTTTTTAAGATTTAATACAGTATGAATTGTTTTTATTTAACGTCTTGATGGAAGGAACTGTTGTGATTTTATCTCTGGAAATGGGCACTGGGAAAGGTACTGATAAGGCACAGACCTGTTCTGCTAGTAGAGTGCAAGCATTAGTTGCTAAAACCTGCTATTTTGGTTTGTTTCATCTGAATTAGAGGCAGCATCAGAGGAATAGATTATATTTGATATAGCTCAGATGAAAATGTCAAGGTAATGTCAACTGAAATTTGTTTATGTAATGAGCATGGTACATGCACAATTACCATTTATGCAAGCTTATATTGCATTCACAGAAATAAGTCACTTCCCTGTGGATTGACCAGAATACTGACTTTGGCAAGAATAATAATAAGAGCTTTGAAACAAAGTGAGGGAAAAAACTCATGTAGTCGTCTTGCTTATTTTTAATAACTAGAAAGGTGACATTCCCAAATGTGAAAAAATGGGAATTGCGCTACACTTGAAACCGAGTATTGTTGGTTTAACAGAAATATGGTTGAGTAACTAATACAACTGGCACGGATACTGAATTGTTCAATTTATACTAATTATGCTATAGACAGCAAAGTGTGCAGATAAAACAATTTTATTTGGATCAATATCACTTACATGAAAGAGTTTCAATGAAGGTAATGATGAGATACAGATTTTAATGTAGAATGTGGTATTTTTAAAGTTGTTAGAGAGAAAAAGACTTCTGAAATGTGGGTCATTATGGAAGATCAGTCCTTGGTGACAAATTTAAAAACACACGTTACTAACAAAGGTAGAGCTCAATTTCTCAGAAATGAGAGCAGCGTTTTTTCACCGCAGTGCCACTGAACCAGCAAGGAGAGATATTTTACATTTGATTTTGGTAAGTTGTGAAGATATTACAGCTGAACTGTTAGCAGAAAAGATCCTTGGCTAATATGGTCACACATTGATTCCATTTAAATGAATTGTATATTTATAGAAGCTTTCATTTTTAAAATACCAATTCTGAGGAATTAAGGAAGCTTCCTAGCAAGGACAGCTAGATTTGAAAGTTGAAGAACTTAGGGGGTTTTAAATCAAAAGTGCAAAAGGATTTATAACCTTTACCAAAAATAAAAAATAAAAAAAAAGAAGAAAAAAGCTTTGTCTTAACTGGATAATTTAATAGTTCAAAAGGAGTATCTAGTTATGCAGAGAACTTAGAATTTAGTAGCTAGTAATAAAAGTCCATTTGAAAAGTCAGGAAGTACTGTGAAAAAGTGAGCTTCCTAAAGTGAAGCCAGGTTAAGCATTTTTCAAGAACTTATGAGAAATTGCGGTAGGTTCTTCAGTTACATGAAAAGAGAGAGAAGAAAGAAGGGAGATCACTACACTGTGACTACAACATCAAGATTAAAGGTGCAGTCAGGATGACCTCACAACTAAATGAATACTTGGAGTCAGTTTTCAGTAAGCATATTGATGTTGAACATGAGGCCAAAGGCTAGGTGGCTAAATAACTAGAAGGAGTTCATAAAATGGAAATTACCATATCCAAGAGGCAAGGAGGAGTGTAGTATCAGTAAATGGACTGGAACTTTCTGGTCGTAAGGTACAGGATGGGGAAAAAAGAAGTCTGGCATATATGAAACTACAGGCCAGGAGTTTTACTGACTATCAAACTAGGGATGGTACTGGATGAACAGAGAATAGCAAGCATTTTATACATATTTAAAGAAAAAAATAATCCAAGGAGCTCTAAAACTTTATAAAGCACTTTATGGTATACTTCAGGAGAAAAAATGTGGAGGTAAATGAACGATGAGACAGAAAATTACACGGATTTACCAAAGGTAAGTTATACCTTTTTGTCTTGAGAAGACAGTTGTCTCTCCTGCAGAAGAAAATACAATACATTACAAAAGGCCAGTAGCCAGTAATATTCAACCAGGGAAGTATTTCTTAAGGCAGAGAAAGTAGGAATTGGTACGTGATTATAAATATGTGTAAGGAACATGAATGAGGAAATCCCAAACTAGAGCTGGAAACAAGTTGCTTGTAGACTTGCTCTAGGATAGGTTTGGGGGTGGGTCCTATTTACCACTCTCATTAATGACTGTGACACAAGAAGGGTTTTGCCAGTGGCATTTGCAGATCACAAAGTTGAGATGCATCATTAAAGGAGGATCAAAGCATCATGAAAGAGTATCTCCGAATTCCATGAAATAAAATAAATTGAGGAAAATATATAAGTCAGCTTGCTTAGTGATTCTGTATTTATAATATATGGGATGCTTCACCTGAGAATGCCAGAACAGAAAATTGATACCTGTTGATCATAAGATGAACATGAGCTCTAAGTAGGATGAAAAGCCAAGTGTCATCCTAGAGTTGTGGGACAAAGTATGATCAATGGAGATGGTGGCATGAAAACTACCATATCTGTGGTGTTGGTCAGGTGTCATGCAGAATATTGTTCTCAGTTCAGGCCTTCATATTACAGAAAAATGAATATAAACATACTGGAATACAAATAGAGGGTTGCTAGGCTGGTCAGGAGAATGGTAGATTTATCTTATGTATTATATGAGAGCTTGGCTAGACAAGTAAATCAAAAGTTGAGAATGTAATTTCTCTTTATGAATGCATTGTGCATGATGGGGAGGAATGAGCATTAGGGAAGAAGAACAGCTGAATGATTGTCACAAGAAAAAACATTACATAAAATATCCCTGAAAAACATCAGGGATGGAAATTAGAGCCATCAGAGAAGTGAAGTTATGGAATAGCTTTCAAATTCAAGTGCTAAGGGAAAAAAAAATTACTTATTCCAAAATGGAGTATGGTAGAAATCTATGAAGGCGATGACGTGAAGTGATTTACTGTGATAGCAGGAGACTAAACAGAATGACCTAGGTCTAACATACCGTCTTCCTAACAAAAAAAAAAAAATAAAATGTGGATTCTCTTGAGTCATTGTTAGATAGACTTCAAAAAATTTTTTTTTTAATTTGCATTTCTTTCAGCAGGACTCTGTTTATATACCAAC
>WHYT01017498.1:781249-871245 GCA_009806455.1 Tetrax tetrax
TTTTTTTTTTTTTTTTTTTGCTGCTTCTTCTATAAATGAACTTCTGCTTGAAATATTAAAATGTTGTCAGCGTTTCTGAAGAACTCCAAAGCTGCTTTCTGTTTCTGTAATCCTACATACGTCCATAATCCTATTTGTTTCTGGAAGTTCCATTTCTGTTGTTTGAGTGTTTATAACTTCAGTTGTTACAACTCAAGAACTGGGTTAGGGTGAAGTCTGACAATGAAGGAGGATGTAAACACCAAGAGAATGGAGTTATTTCTTCTTGCCCTAGGAGAAAGCTGATAATAATGGGATAAAACTAAGCAAAGCAAGAGAGGTGAATACAAGGAAGCTGAGAAATCTCCTTCACAAAGCCACGTAAAACTCCACTGGAAAAATCCTTAACATAAAATGCAAAGAAGAAAGATTTAGTCCTACCGAAGTGAAAAATAACACCATCTGATTTTTCAGTCTAATCCTGATTTTTTTTTCCATACTGTCCTCTTCCTTCTCTTATCAGTGCATTGCTATGGTATTACAGTGTACATTTCCACGTGGTGAAGTGTTCATAACAATGTAAGCCCTAAGATGACTAAACACAACTGACTCATAACAAAATGTGGCAGGAAGGGGGAATCACAACGTAAGGTCATCAGCTAAGCTACAAGCAAACTGTTTTGACCACCCTGTTACTGCTGATACATATTTGAAGCATTAGGCTAAGCTATAAATGAAACAGAGATTATCCCTTAAAATCTTAGAGTAAATGGGTCCAATAAAAAGTCATCAGTGGGTTGTTTTGCCCCTAAACCTTCATTACTTGTTTTTCAGAGGCACTACTGCTGCATTCCAGTGCTACTGCCTGCCGCTGCGCTTTGTTTCTGTCTATGCACTGTCCCATCTTTCCACTCTGCTTTTTTTCCTTTCCTGGCCTAATTCAGAATGACTGGATGAACCTAAGCTTAGTGGATTTTTGTTTTGTATTGATGTGGATTCTTCTGGCAGCTATTTCCATCCTATTTGAAATATCTTGGCTTCATTCTTATTTGGATTTTCTGTCTTGGCATGAATATTATACTATTATACTGGTTAGCCGATTTCCAAATCAAACGGCTTATGAAATAACCAAAGTAAAGTGCTCTTATAATTCTAAACTACTTTGTACAGCACAATGAAATTTGGAATGAGCATAATTACCATTTCTGGAGACTCCTTTGTTTTGGGAGTAATTGTTTTTTTTTTCACTATAATTATTATAAAGCAAAGTGAAATTATTGTAATGCTGGACATTTTTAACTAAACATTGGCTACCAAAAAGAAACTTGTATGGCAGCAACCTCAGCTTCCTGGGGTTATTCTGGTTTGGAGCATAAGCTCTGGTATCCTTATTTTCACGGGCGTTCCCAGAGAGACCATTTCTGAAAATCCTAGAAGTAGTCAGCGTTCTTCCCACCTAAATATGTTATTAATATCTGAGTATTACTGCCATTTAAGAATTTAAACACCAAGCTGAGGACAGCCAGCACCAGCAGCTCAGTTCCATCTCAGCACTTACCCGAATCCCAGCAGGAGAAACTACAGAGTAGGCAAGAAAGAGCCCGAACGAAGCTGTGCAGACAGGGCACTTGGAGGAGAGGTGCAGCAAATACTCAGAGCGCTGGCGTTTGCTCTCTGGGCTTTTTTTGGTGTTGTCATCTGAGGAAAGGCTCATGTAAAATACATGCACTTTCCAGGGAGCTGAGTCTGTAACACTGGGTCTGACAGTTGAGTGTCCTAATCACAGCGTCAGGTTTTATTTGATCTGCTCTCTAGTGGATCACGCAGATTTTGACTGCACAGAAGCACAGGTGGACTGGAAGACCAGAGAGCACTGTCAACTAGTACATCTGCTGGTGGCCTAGTAGTTTAGGACAGTCCTCTGCCTTATAGGAGATCTAATTTTGTCACTGTACAAACTGAGCACATCTAAAGCCGAGACTTTTCTACTTCAGGGATGAGTTCTTAAGCCACAGTGTTGACCTTATCTCTTTTGGAGGGGTCTTTCTGAGCGACTGGAGTGCAACTCGTGTGCTTGTCTGGGTAAACCTTGACAGGAAGGAGGCAAAGGTTGGAGGGAGGCACTTGTCCTCTTGCTACAGACTCTGGACAATAAGAAGACATACACAGGGAAGTATGGTTATAGGATGGAGTGTTTCCACTCAAGTAAGCAGTCCCTGGAAATGGGAGCTTGCTGTAGGACTAGGTCTAGGACTAGGTAGGTTTTAGGTCCCCAAACCATGAAGAAGGCCTTAGATTCCACTTCTTGTGCCTAAAGCTGGCCTAAAATGACATTTTTATATGATCCATTAAAAAATGGATCCATTTAAAAATTATCCATTTTTAAATGATTCCCACCCCTCCTAATAGTAGGAAATAATGTTGCCCTTCACTCTCATGGCTAGTGAACAGAGATGTCACTGTCAAAGTGAACTAAAATTCACTTTGACAGTTTTCCAGCTGTTTGCCAACAAAAGTCAGAGACTGCCTTGTAGTTTAGTTGAAATTTAAAAAAAAAAATGCATATATGATTTTTTTTTTTCTTTCCTTGTGCACTAACTATTAACTAAGGTAACACAGGATTTTATGCCTTAATTATGTGCATACTTTGAAGGTGGAGAAGCTATTAGTGTCTTTAATGTTAAGTAAATACTGTGCAGAATGCATCCAGGCTGACCAACATCTAGCAAACTGAGGTCTGTATTCTTGAGAGTACCTGGATTTGACACAAAATTATTTTTTTTTTTTAAAAAAGAAACCCTATTAATAGCTATTATTCTCCATTTTGTACAACTTTAAAAATTCAATTTTGCCTTAAAACTGCCTTAATTTAATATACTAAGCCATTTTACAATATCCTATGACTTTCTTAAAGAAAAATATGGGATTACCGTCAGCGAAGGATAACAATAAATGTTAAAATATTACAATTATGATGCCATTGTTTTGCATGTTTGTGTTTTACCTCTGTGCTGGTTTTTAAAAAACATAGTTCTCTTTAACGCCCAGTGCTGCAGGTGGTTACGAGTTCACTGACATTTATGTTTTCATTAGATATTTTTCTCCTTCATGTTGCTTATGTTGCCCTGTGGGAGTGGCAAAAAAAAAAGAAAGGAAATGTGCCCTAAAAGCTTCAGTGAGTGGTAGTTTAGATGTCTCAAATAACATAATCTTTTGGCTGGAAATATGGCAAAGAATCAGATGTGCTCTTGGACTAGATGACCTTTAAAGGTCCCTTCCAACCCAAATTAATCTATGATTCTATGATTCTTTTCTAGAATAGAGCTCATGTGCTTTTCCTGTAACCTGTTGACTAATGCTTTTGTTGCTGTCCTGTGGGTTAGTATGCTCTGGGACAGATACAGAATGACTGCATGTCTCATGACTTGTCACTTGCTCGCAACTCTCCATATTTACTGTGTATGTGTGTTAGTAAGAGAGGGTGTAAATTCAAGACAGCATCTATAATTTTAGTAGTAATCAAAAGCTATAGAGGAATCACAAAAGAATAGTTAGCAACTTGAATTAATTTTTACTACAGTCATCTACAGAGAGACAGGAAAAGAGCAAAAAGATACTAAAGCAGAGGTACATCAGAGGTACATTTTCCTTGATGTAAATAATCAAGGCATAATGATTTAAAAAAAAAACCAAACAACAAAACAAACAAACATATCCAAGATGTATGTTAAAGTTAGCATGTCACAACAGCAAGCATGAAGGAAAATGGCATACACTAAAAAAAACCCAGCAAACAACCCAACCCTTCCCCCCCCCACCAAACACATGTTATGCCAAGGCATGTATGAATCTATCAACACATTATAGGTCTTGAAAAAAAACCCTCCTTCTCTGTTTAGCTTAGTTAAAACTCATGAGCAGATTAACAAATATGACCTGTTGTCATGGAAGCATCACAACCCTTGATCAAGAATTGAATAGCTGAGTATAATAAGCCATGACTTTTTTCCTTTAAAAAAGGGAAAAAAAAATACAGTGCAGGAAAAATAGGAATACTTTAATAAGAGAAATAAAACCTACTAGTGCCAAGAAAAGTTTTTTAACGTGTATAAATTATTGATGAGCTTCGAGATGACATTCATTTCTCCCTTAGCTTTTGTTAATATACCTCAGGGTATATAATTAACTAAGCTCAGAACATATGGTCTGAATATCCCATATTTGCTGACATGGTTATATTCATTTCAAGTATTTTTGTTAACAGCCATGTGCCAATTCTGCTGAGAATGAAGAAGTGAATTATGATAAAGTTCAGTTGTTCTTAGAGGCCTCGGCTTGTTTACATCCTGACAAGGTACGGTTGTGCCAAACAACTTTTGTTTTACAGGGCCTCTTTCCATTCCTTTAAAGCAGAATATCAGTAAGAAAAGAGTGCAAAGTTTAGGAACAGAGAATGAAGTTAGTGTGCATTTACAAGACACAAGTGCAACAAGTATTTATAGTGTTTTGTAGTACAGCTTTAGAATGCTGGTTTTAAACTCTTTATGTTTTGAAACACTTGACAATTTTCAGCGGTGGTACAAACCACTGCACATTATATTTATCTTAGTTTTCTTTGTGGCCCCTTCAAGGCTCTTCAGAAATAATGCAGAGTTCCCTTGAGTTTCATGGACTTGCTGTTGAAAGCCACTGCTTAGAAAACTAAGCCAAACTGTTTAGAAAGAAAAAGATGTCTGCCAGGAACTAAAGTCATTCTCTGTACTATAAACAGTGGTACGATTAGTATTTCTATAATTACAAAAGGAAGAGAAGGTTTTAGTCCCAGTTTACATGGTCACATCGAAATATTGAAGCTTATAAAAGTGATTTTAAAGTGCCCTGCACTATTATGACCAGATCAAGTGTCAAACACAGAATAATTTACACTTGTAAAAGTGAGACAATCTGTTTAAAAAAAGTATCAGTCTTCTTGTGGGCAATAAATTCAGAGACAGATAAGGCACAAGGTATATACTCGTTGCATTGTTGAATCTCAGCAATTCCACAGCTGACTGCAAGACCAAGTTATGGGTTAACTGCAGATGAGCAAATTAGCAAGTATGGGAAAACCTGGTTGAAAACAAAGAAATATCACATCACAAAACATATTTTGTTCACATTGTTTAAAAAGTGTGATAAATTATTTATATGAGGATTTCAGACTACGGTAGTGAACAACCTACAGTCAGATGGGATGAAGCCTTTGTAGTATGACACATCTTGTGCTGAGAAATGGTTGAGTAAGAAATGTGGTGAGAAACTTGCATGATTTTTGTGCTGGGCTTACCAATGGTGGGATTAACACAATAATAACTCTTCTTTAAATGGTCATAAAAATCTATGGAGAAGATACTGCTTTTATGTTCTACAGTTCTGAGAATTTCAGTGATGCCACTACGATTTGGGAAGAGTCAGACGGTAGGTTGCTCAGAAATAAGATGTATTTTCCAGCAGATACACTTTGCAGTGCTCTTAGATACAAAACAGATTGACTCTCCATAAGGAAATTATTTCGCAACCGATTCTTGACCTCACCAATGTGAACTATTGTGTTTTAGTTAATAACTCATGTTAGTGCAAATTACAGGTGACTGGGTTATAAAGAACTAGAAACTTCTAATTAATGGAATTTACATGAGGAGATGTAGGAATCTAATATGACAGTCTGTAACAAACTTTTTACTGATTATATTAAATAGATAAACATCTTACATATACTTCATATTAATGATGCATTACATTAGGTTTTGATTAGGCTTAATGAGATTTACTTTGTTTGCAACAGTGCTCAAATTACATCAAAATTTACAGAAATGGAATAAAATGAAAACACACTCCTTCAGTTTGGTTGAAATGGCCTTAATTTATATTATTATGCAGCTCATTGAGTTCTTTGAAGAACATCCAAGCTGTTTCCACACTTATTTTTACAGCGATATGGTTTAAATAAAAGAACTATCAGAACTGTTCTTGTATTCAGTCACATACATTGTCATTACTGGCAGACTATCATCCCATTCCTTTGAAATTAGAAATGTTTGTCAGATATCGCAGGTTTCGGCCACGTTTCTCTGTGAATTCTAATTAACATGTTATGTTTAATAAGCTTCCCTGAAGTTTTTGAGTCATTTTTGTAATGAACATTTCCAGTGCCTGCTATAGGATTCAAAGCCATCATATAGGGGTTTTGCTGAAATCCTTCTGATTTTTCTGCATCAGCCCTCGCTTTTTACTGATTTTGTTATTTGGTATTACACTGACACATGAAGCTCAAGCTGATGAAGTGGCCCTCATACTAGACAGAGTATAACCCAGTAGGGAGAAAATTGTAGCCCAATCTTGTCCTAAGATCAGAATCAAAAAGAAAAAAAAAATGCACAAAAAATCGCAACACAACCCAGCAGACAAGCAGTAGGCGGACATTAATGCCCGGAGTATCATGGCAGCCTAACCGCAAAATCAGCAAGAGGCTCCCCTCTCCTGACTTGCAGATTGGATCCAGCTCACTGGGATATGTTTTTGGAGAGGCCCCGCAGGCTCTGGCAGGGAGCAGGTTCTGGGCGGGCTGATTGTGGTTCAGGTACCCCCACTGCTTTTCCAGTCACCTTGTCTTTTCGTTCCCCACAATTAAATCCCCCCCCTCCAACTCTTGACTGGAGTATCTGTTTTGGTACTGTAACTGGACATAAAAGAAATCTCAGGTCCCTGGCTCTTTTGTTAGAGGAGAAAGGTTGGTTGTACTGGGTTGCCTGACATATGCACACCCAAATTCTAACGGAAAAAAAAACCCATGATACTTTGGAACCGGGTCTTGGAGACATCGGGTCTGATATAGTTCAGTGGGTCGTGGACCAAGAAACAGTCCTTTTAAGAACACTTCTAGGCAGCAACTTTAAGGTTCCTTTAATACATAAATAAGGCTGGGAGGGTCATTTAAATTCTATTCTCACCTCAATTAGACAGTGATCTTTACAACTTGTACACCCTCAAAATTAAATTGGGAGGTGAGTTTCTCTGTCTAAGAGAAATTACTTGAAAAGATCTTTTCCATTCATATTAATTTTGATTTTGTTTTCTTTCCTCAAAACACAACTTAACATATTTTCAGTAAAAGTAGTTATTTTGAATATAACTTTGATATAGCTATATGGCATTTTAACTGAAAAGCTGTACTAAAACTACATTCCACATAGTAAAATCAAATGTTTTCAGCAACAATCACATTCTCCTTAGAATTCTGCCTTAAATTAAACCATATTTTTAGCTTTGAAAGCTCTTTTAGAGAGAATGTTTTCATCAGCTTTCCCTGCTCACAGAAATTTCTGAAGAACAGTGTGGTTTGCTCTGAAAGGAACATCTGCATCCATATGGAATACAGCAACCTGTGAGTCCATGCTGGCACTGATTTAGCCAGCACACTGGGGAAGAGTAAGGATGTGCCAAGTCGTTAACAGGAATACATTCATCCAAATTGCCTGCAAAGGGGCAACAACCACTGTTTCAACCCACAGCCAGCAAGAGACTGAACTGAAGCTGTGGCTTTTTAGTTAATTATAGACCAATTACTTTGTCTTCAGATACGGGAGAATGAATTTCATCCACAATATATTCCTTGGATGGTAACAAAACACCAGCCTTTTGTTTTATTTATATACAGCATTCAGTTAAAATTCACTTCCTACACTAGTTCCACAAAATATTGGTTTTAAAAAGTCACGGGCTCATAGATTTTGATGCTGTTATGAAGTATACTAACTTCACTTCTGTGAAGACTGGAATGACACCTGAGAAGCACACTGGGCTATTACAGCAAATCTTCCCATAGCAGAAAAAGAACTATTGCCAGTGTGGAACTGTTGGATTTTTACTGCTAAAAAACAAATCCTAGTCTGTTCAACAAAATTTATCCAGAAATTCTTTATTCTCATGGATGTCATCCAGGTCTAAAAGATTATATGCTGAAATAGCACTGTCTGTGTGCACCTATCCTACCTTAAGATATAACTACTGTAGTTTTTAACATTGTCCAATAATTATCTGAAATTTTACTGTAGTAAGAGTTTTCTTTTATGGTAGATATGATGAAGCACACATTGCCCAAAATGTGATCAATAATCCCTACAGTTTGCATCGTTTAGAGATCTTTTAATTCTGTTTAAATGTAAAATAACATTTTATTTTGTGAGGATGGTCAAATAGTGGCACAGGTTGTCCAGAGAGGTCATGGAGTCACCATCCTTGGAAATATTCAAAATCTGGCTGTACATGGGCCCTGAGCAACCTGCTCTAGGTGACCCTGCTAAAGGACTAGATGATCTCCAGAGGCCACTTCCTACCTCAATCTTTTGGTGATTCAGTGAAATTTTAGAACTGTTGTAGGCCACTGCCTCTTTCATTTCCCTTCATTCACCAATATAATTCTTCATTGTGAAACCTCTACAAAGTTTGATAACCACCAGAATAAAATCCATGTATTTCTTAGCTCAGTAATTTAATGCACTGTCTCCTCCTCGTGCTGTCTCATGCATGTTTAGTCTATTCAATTTTTTTTTTTTTTAATAGGTTGATTTATTATCTAGTGCTAAAACATAGCACCTTTCTGTTCCCTGTTTTCTCCATCTCTGTTTAGATATTCATCCCAATGTAGTTCTTCACATAAGTATTTGGGAGAATGGAACTGTTTTTAAATGCTGTTTATAGATACTAAATTATTAATTTTTCTGTACACCAGTATGGTCAAATTCCTTGGAAATCAAGAAAATTCAGTTGTTCTTCATCTGTGATTTTTTAAAATAGATTATCTCACTTGTCCTTTTTGTTACCAATAATCTGAAAGATGCACATATATTTTAGATAAGCCAAAAGCCAAGTCCTTACTTTCCATGTTTCGGTGATGTGAATAATTCTTTTGTAAACAGCAAGATTTCTGCTTTTAAGCTGGTGATGCTGGTGTTCTTCCCTTGCAGCTGTTGCTACTAGACAGACATTGATAAATGAATGTGTAAAACTAGCATAGCATCTTTACGTTCCTACTTAGATCATAATAACTGGTTCTACGTGGTTCCTTCTCTTTTGAACTTTTAACAAGTGGAACAGGGTAAAAGAGGAAAAAGTGTCAGATGCCAAAGGCAGAATATTTCTCATTAGAGCAGTGAGGGAGGCAGCAGTATGTGTTTTCAACCCACTGGATATCCAGGTACTCAGGGAACACTGAAGTACTATTGAGGTAAAATTTAGCCAAATTGTGCTTGATTTTAATTAAATTTTTCCTGCTGATCCTTTTGTACTGTTGAAACAATTCTGGTGATGTTTCATTTTAAGTAATTTAAAATATGGTAGCAGTGTGTGTCAAACATGCAATATTTTTGTCCATGTGAAAACCTGTCCAGGTCTGGGAGATTAATGAGCCTTTGAAGATTGTCGGCCGTCAGGCTTGCTCAATAAGGATTTCTGTGGCCTGTTCTTCATGTTGTTCTCCAGAAGACTTCAATGTGTCCAGACTGCATGTGAACTTCATGTCAGAGTGCTGGTGTATTTTTCAGTCTAGGCAGGTAAAGCAGGATTTTCCTGTAATTTCAGTGTTTTGTGGGGACCAGGAATGATAAAGTACTATCCAAGACCAGGGAACCCATCATTCCTGAATTCTCAGCAATGGTCCCATTCCTTACTCTGGTGAAAGAGGAGTTTGCTTTAGGTAGAAGGCTGGATGGAGGATACGATGAGAAAGCAGACTTGAATTGGTAACATGAAGGGACGGGGACTGGTAGATTGGACAATGGGAAGAAAACTGTGCCAGGAAATTATAAGGGAGATCTTTGGATATCAGCAGAAGACATCGGGAGAGTTTGGCCTGGCTATGAGTAGGAAGAAGGGAGCTGTGAGCGAGCCAGACACTGGTGAGAGACATGGAGATCAGACAGTCCTAAAGGAAGGGAAGTAGAGATGGACTAGACAGACAGAAGTAATGAAGTTAGCTATACTTAAAATCCTCCTTTACAGAAATAATGTGTGTGTTTCTTACTCTCTAGTTCCCTTTACATTGCATACATACATCCCCAAAATCAATTGTAGGTACCAAGGATGCCTTTTCCTTTGCATTGCATGTGTACAATTATAGTGTCTTCTTTTCAGAATTGCAGCGTTCTTTTGTTCTCCTTGTTTGCTTAATAGATAGCAATTTAAGGTTCAAAATATATTCTTTTTATATATGGGCAGAAATCATTGCATATGAAGCAAAAAAGAAAATAGTACTAAGTCCCTTGCACCATTTACAGCTTTTTCAGGTCTTTATGTATTCTTGCCTCTAGAGAAAACTCTGGCAATATTTCTGCAAGATGAGATTTGTATGTTTGCTGTGATTTTTATGGATACTTACTTTCCTGATGCACCTTTGAAATGTCATTACTTTGCAGAGGCAAACACTGCCCTTTAAAATGGTTCTATTAAAATATATATTAGATTCCCTGCAGCTTTCTCAAACAAATCCCAGCAACAACAAATTAAGCCCCCTTAGTGAATGATTGACGTGGTAGACCTACCATTCAAAATAACAAAGGTTTGGGTTTCTTTTCTAGTTTTCTTTCTGTTTTTAACAACACGAGTAAATACTTGTCTTGTTTTTTCTTGGTTTTCTCTTTATTCCAGAGGAGTAAATTTTAAATAAAATGGAAATAGATAATGTCATCAAAGAGGTTGCCTTAGTACTAGCCATAGGTAAAGGAACCTTTTTGTTTCTAGTAAATTAAGGTAAAAGCAATGAGTGTCAGAATCTGATTTGATTGAAAAAGGCAGCTTAGCAACAGCTTTATTTGTGGTTCTGCATCATTAATATGCAGGATTACTTATAATTACTTATATTACTTTCCTTTCTACTCCATGAACAATAGTTAGTCTAAGAAAATTTGGAGGGAAGTCATTCTTTGCTAAAGTCAGGGAATTTAAAGAGCTGACAAAATATGAAAATCAATATAATTGAGGACAAAACCAATCTTTTTTTTAGTAACTGTTGACATTAATAGAAGCATAGAATAATTTTTTTCCAGAAAAGCTGTATTAATTTTCCTTTTCCTTGTGAAAAAAAAAAAAAAAAGGTTTTCAGATGGTTGATGATGCTCAGTTATGAACAGAAAGTACAGAAAATTTTAACACCCTTAAAGTCAGACCATTAATAAAATTAGTCCTATTTTTTCTAATATTTTTCATGTAAACTTCACTTTAGTAAGATATTTAATTCTGTATCTTTAAAGAAATGAACAAGCTAATTTCATTGCTTAAGCATCTAAATAGCACCTGCACTGGGACAAGTACTAATATGCACACATATGTGTAAGTACTGATCTGAATACGAAGTTCAGTGCTTTTCTTGACTCATATGGTAATTGGGGAAAGTAAAATAAATTTGGCATGAAATGTCAGTAGTCTCACTTAAAATATTGTTGGAAGAAATATCATGGCACCAAACACCATACATTTTTTTTACATGCAAGTGAAATTCACACACACCATCAAGCAAAATTTATTTTTTCTGTGCAATGATTGTTAAGCACTTAGTATATTTGAGTACTTACTACTTTTGCATAGATATTAGGAAAAGGCATTCCAGCAAAGTGAGTAAGAATTGTAAGTGTTCAGGTGTCCTTGTTTCCTGTTTTTCTTTGCAACACTGAATTTAGATTCAAGGTTTGAGCAAAAGTAGTGGCTAGTTACGGTCATAGTTTGAAGAGGATTAGAAAGCTAGTCATTCACCTGCTAAAACCATCACATCTTTCATCTCTGTTGCAACAGCTTTTTGATGTCTATTACAGACTTTAAAAATATTTCTTTAAATGTTACAAATCACTTCATATCCCCTTGCACATAAGAAAGCTTTAACAGTGTTGCAGGGCTGTAGAGAAGATTCAAATATCTCTTTTTAGTTCATGCTTATATTTACTTAAAACTAAGGTGTTAATGCCAATATTTTGAAAGGAAAATATTGGCTTAGCTAAAGCCTGCCTCTGCTTATGCGTGTGCAGGAGACAAATCTGACTCCATCTGGTAAACGTCAAGGCTGTCATGGAGTAGTGACAATTCAAAGGAGAGTGAAAGAAGCAGCTATGCTCCCTTTCCCTGTGACTCTAATAGCATGTCTGTGTGTCCTTGCCTTTTTAAGTGTCTCCCTCAAGGCTGACATGACAAGAATGTTGTTTCCACCATCATAAAAATATATTATTGGGGTTTGTTTTAAAAACAGCATTTCTGTCATGGGAAGGATATAAACACTTTAAAGTCAGCTGCATCTGTTAACTCTTACTGCACTGCCTAGATCCCAGTGGGAGGAACTGATGAAAACCAGAGAGAACATTGGCAATGACTTTACAAGCCCAGTGTGACGAAGGATATACATGCATGCTCTATTACAGGAGATGAGGCCATGCATTATACTGTTGTGCCTCCTCCCTTGTCCCACCTCTGTTTTAATGATCAGTGGAGGCTTGAGAGGGAACTCTTGAATCCTGTCATCTGTGAAGCAGGTTGTCTGAAGACCAAAGTGGCTTGTCTCTGTACATCTTGAGACCCAAGCGTATTTTACAAAGATAAATATTGCTGAAAAATGCAGAAAGGCACTACTTGATTTGGTAGGCTGCATAGGAGCAGTAAGAAAGAACGACTTCTTCCCCACCTCTTTTTACTATAGACCTTTATTCCTTTGTTGAATAGGAACCCAACTGTGTATTGTGAACGAGCTTTGTCCAAGAAGGTGCACAGGCCTTTGAGACCTTAAACAGTAACAGCCATTTTGAAGACAGCCCACTGCTACAGTTGCTGGAGAACTTGTCTGTGTAGGCACCTTTTTCCTTTCTGTACAAAAATATTTCAATATAAGTATCTCATACGAGTGGATTCCATGACTGATGCTACGTTTCATGTCTGCTTCACTCTCATAGGACATTGCTGTTTGAATATTACACTCATTGCTAAAAGTTTTACTCAGTTAACTTAAACCTGGAAGTGCTCTGTGCAGTGATAAACTGGCCCAGCCTCTAGTATAGCAAGTTAAAGGTAAGTCCATAGACCAGTGTAGAGAATTAGTGTGATATGTAGCAGTAAAAAAAAACAAACCCCAAACTTCAAGAGCTTCTCTGTTTATCTGTGTAATATTCTCTCCTTACTGAAACTGTTAGCATGGAAGAAATTTAATGTTTTCACTAAAAATATTTTTTTCTACCATAGCAAAACCTATGCCTTTCTGTCAATATTATTGCCAGTAGCCTTGTGAGATGTAGCCATATAATTTCTATACTTGTTGAAACTGTGAAATATTGCATAAAATAAATTCTTAAATTCCAATTCAGAGAGATGTGCAATGGCATGATGTGTACACTGGAGCTGATCCCCACCAGGTACAAGGCAACACAGATGACCCTTCTTCCTAGCCTATTGTCCTTGGTAGGGCCAGTTTACACTTCTGCAGTGTGTGAGCAAGTGTGTAAGCAGAGAATCCTCAGAAGAGTATTTAAGCTATCTGGAAATGAAATTCCGTGGAGGAGAGAGCAAAACATGAGGTTCCTTCCACTTGATATCCTCTTCTGGCAATAGGCATCCATTTTCTTGTCTCAGAAAACAAAAGAATATGTCCCCAGCATAGTCAGCAGCCCTGAGTAAGACAACTGAGGTTAAGGTTGCACTACTTTGCCTAACTAGGATTGTTCAACTATCTAGCTATCAGACAGGTAAGCCTCGTCCTTCTGGTAGCACTTTCCTGCTTTGTAGCCATAATTCAATGTTCATGGGGCCTGGGACATGAAAGGAATGACTGCAGTCCAGAAATTAATATAAAACAATTTCTTCAAACTGAAGTAGATCCTATAAGAGAGGGCAGGAGAGTTCCCACAAGTATTTAGATTCATATTGTGTGATCTCTACTGGGTTACCTAACAGAAACTCTGTTATCTGCCTTTTGTCTTACATGTGCTCTGTATTTGCCCCTGGAATAGAAACATTTGACAGTGGAGAAAGAGATCTTATCCCTTGGATATTTGCATGACTAATAACTATCTGCATATACTTTTTTATGGAAATACGTTGGAGAGTAGGTAATTTTCTATATGTCCCTGGGTAAAACACAGTTAGCCCTCTCAAAGGGCACTGGACTCGGACACTTAATTACCTGTCAGAAGCTCAGTTTTTTATATGTCTAGTGTGAAACCTTGAGCCATTTTTACAATAAATATTACTTTAGAGCTCTGACAGAGAGAAACAGAGTGGTCTCGACTATGTGCTGCAGTTTTAATCCAGCCCTGCCCTGACATTTTGCTTAGCAGCGAATGGATACCTTTGGGCACAAAATTGCAAAATGAATTACCATAACCACAGCCATTTGATGGGCCACTCAGGCTCAAACAGACCTCTGACTGCTCTTTTTTATAGCTGTAAGCTGCCCATTTAAAGGCAAATTAAGTCAGTGCACATGGTGAAAGTTGGAATTACAGTGTGTTCATACTGTGAGGTCTGCATCTGTACTAGTTCAGCCTATTTAAAAAAAAAATTGCCTTTTGACAATTCTGTCCCTTAAAGATATGGTACTTCCATTATATGGGTGTTTACTAAAATAAATTTGACAAATCTACACTAGTGCTCATAGATACAATGCTATCGTAATGCATGGCATGATTCTTAAATATAAAGAAAAAAAAAAAAGAAAAGAAAAAGAAAATCCCCAAACTTACACCAATAGGAGCAAACCTTAAACTGAGACCAAATTAATACAGGAGACTATGGTAATTTTATATCTCAGAAAATTGTTTCTGGCTTATGATAAAAATAATGGATTATCATCTCCAAACTGTATTTAGTAGTCTGTATTTTGTCAGCTTATGTTGTTTACAAACATCTCCTGACTGGGGCAGTTGTTGTATATTGATTTCAGTGGGAGATTTTCAAACTCATGTTTGTTCTCCAATGTGAGAATTGGTGCCAGCTCTGCAACCTGACAGGGTATGCTTCTGCTGTACCAAGTGACTTAAGAAGGGAGGTAGCAAAGTGGATGTACGTAGCAGAGTGGGGCTCTGGGGATCAGTGCCCCAGAAGGTGGCATGTCTTTAGGGACATTGCAGCACTCAGCCAGATCCTAATGCAGCATAATGAGCAGATGCTCAGCAGATCAAAGGTTACTCAGGCCAGAAGGGCAGTCCACAGACTAGACTGGGGATGTGATGTTGCGTGGCTACGCATGGGGTTTTTGCACTGCTGCATGGGAGCTTGTGGCAAGACCTGGTTGTGTGGAAATCTCTTGCTCAGGGTGAGAGATCGGGTGGGCATTTGGACTGAAGGAACTACTATATTACCAACATGGCATTTGCTATTGGATTTAGGGAACAAAAAATGAAATTACATATTTTTATCTCTCTGTCTTTGCCCCCACCCCCAGGTTCTGGAACTGCAAGTGTTCATGCTAAGGCTTCTTAAAAAAAATCTTGTGGCCCTTTTTTCTTTCTAAGCTATTCTGAACTATTAAGAGTTGTTACTTATTTCTTCTGTCCTGATTTGTTGCCACAGCAGTGAGAGAGAACTTTGATATATGAATGCTCACTGCATTGTACAAAAATGTTACGAATCATTGTCTTGATTTCTGCTTCCTAGAGTACAAAGGTCTTACTCAGCCTGTTTCATACTGAAATATACTATTACTCATGTGTTTGGTTGAGACCTACAGTCTCAGTTAGTATGAATCATAGTTTCCTTACTAAAAGGTGATAGAGCTTCTGTCACAAGCAGACTTTAAAAGGATTTTTAAACTGTACCTATTTCATTTGGTAGCTGTGTATGTCATTTGATTGCACTTTTCTTTTTCATTCAACAGTATCATAAAATCATAGAATGGTTTGGATTGAAAGGGACCTTAAAGAACGTCTAGTTCCAATCCCAGTCTTGGGCAGGGACACCTTCCACTAGACCAGGCCACTCAAAGCCCCATCCAGCCTGACCTTGAACAGCTCCAGGGAGAGGGGGTAGGCAGTAAAATACACAGTAAAATACATTTAGTAAGTTCTCTGTATGATGTTGAATCAGAAGATTTGTTTGTGTCTCAAAGAACATGGTGATGAAATTACTCTGGCTATATATGTGTTGTTTACAGATAAATCCTACCTACTTTTGTTTATACCTTCACAGAATCACCATGGCTTCACAGCATTTTGGTGAAATGTAGTACTAGAATATTACTAGATCAACAGAAGTTTTTTAGAGTCCTAACTTAAATATACAGGAATATATTTCACAGTACTTTGTACTTAAGCTCTGAATTTAGTCTAGTGAGAAGAATCTTCCAAGTTAGTAGACTTTTGTAGGTAGCTTTGAAGGGGTAGTAAATAAGGATCAGACATCATCTAATTCTTGCGTTCTTTGAAACAGAAATGTCAGCTAAGTCTGTAAAGTGTTTATTCTCCCATCAGAACACATCCAGCATATGCTTTATTGTTCAGCCCTTTACAATGACAAAATTCAAGTTTTCTTTTTTAACTTGTGCAGGGAAGGAAGGCTTGGGAGTCATCTCCTGAAAGGAAAAGTAACATGGCTGGACATGTAGGGGCCTGACTCATGAGGAATCAGTTGCGGAAATAATATTTATTACCCTGTTGCAATTCAAATGGACATAATATCTTTCTGTCCCTAAAGGCATGGCTGAGCTCATAACAGAACTGTGAAAAACTCTTGTGTTTCTGCCCATGAGCCATTGCAATTCGTTCCCTGCTTTCCCTTGTGGTTCAACTGCTCCACCTCTCTGTGAACTAGAGTAGCTGAGATGCAGGCACATTTGTTTCTACCAGTTCTCCCACAGGTGTGATAACCTCTGGCAATGGGATGAGGAAGACAACAGTAAGGTAATGGGGGTTATGTGTTTGGGAATACATAAAAATCTAAAACGCATCGTGCAGCTCAAGGCCGCCATTTTCCTGCTATTCACAAAGCAGTCAGCTATTCCATGACATCAGCTATTTTAAATGGTCTTCTGGTTGATTTTTTTTGGTTGGTTATATAGGGGTAATATTGGAAATATTAGACGACTTAGAGAGTATAAATCATATACTGCCAGACAGATGGAAGTTTGCCTTGTCCAAAAGTATAAAATATATGACTCATTTTTATCTTTGGTTTTCCACTGTAAAGAATGGGTGTCAGCTTCCTGTGTAATTTTGATTTGTTTATCCAGCAGTTTTGTTTGTCCATGCAGTTTTCTCTTTGCCATTTGTGGTCTATATTTGGTTTTCATAAAAGGTATGTTTTCTTTGAGGCTATCTTTTTTCTACCACTGCCAAAACCACAAGCGATGCACCATTACTTGGACTTTTGTTCTTAATTTAAACTTGGCATAGTGTCTCCCTCTGGTGTAAAACATGAAACAAAATCCATTCTGACATAAAAGCTAAGAAGTAACTCCTTCGTTTGAGATGGAGTGTGGGTTCTTTGTGATCTTTTCTACTTTCCTTGTATTGGGGAGAGGAGATGTAAGGGATGAGGCTAGAATATTTACCTGACGGTTGAATATTTAGCAGAGTCAGTCCATCTTATGGAGTATACTGGGGAGTCTGTCATCAGGAATATAAAAGTTGGAGAAGTAGCAGTTTATTTTGAAGAGAATATTCCATCAGAGAACAGTACGAACCCTTTCTTATTGTTTTTCCTAACCTGAATAACTTCACTGTCTTTGAGCAAACTGGAAATATGTGAAACTGGAAATAAATCAGTTCCTGTTGCTAAAACGTAATCACATGTGGGTCTGCCCACTAGCAACGGTTATAACAAGTTCTGATGTAAAATACTCCTTAAATTAAGATGACAGCAGTTTAGGGTTTTTTTTTTCTCCTTCCTTTCCTTCCTTCCTTTATTTCCCTTCCTTCTTTTCTTTACTTCTTTAATTCTGTCCTGAGAATAAGAACACACCTGAGATGCCAAATCAATGTGAAGCACAAAAGATTTGAAAGAGAGGATCACAGGGAACTAATACACTTGGAAAGACAAAGGTTCCCTGTGTTTCACCTGATATTGTAAACTCTTCATTTATTTACTATTATGCAATCTTAGCCATTGATATTAAAAGTAGTCTGTGAGGAAAATATACAAAATTTCTGTAGATGAAACTGTGACCTTACTTACCTGCCGCAGGCCATGGGGACCTGTTATCTGGTCATGGTTGTGCAGTTTGTTTGCAGTGAGTATCACTGCAATCTCAGACAGCATCTGCTGAAGCTCCTCTGACAACAGGCTGAGAAAACAGCATCCTTTGGCTTTTCACAGCCCTTCACCACTGCTAAGGCAGTGCGAGTTCACTGACCATTCATTGCATTGTAGGGTGTCATAAGCCAGTCTTTAACCACCTACCTTTCTCTTCCTTCCCTATATTTAATGACTTTTTGCCTTGAGGGAAGTAGCAGCAAGTTACAGGCAGCACAAGTCTGTTGTTTTGCCTCGTATTTTCTTAGCCATATAAAGTAAGTTGTGTTTTAGCTCTTTAGTGGCATCTGTATCTCAGTGTGAATGAGAAAAGTAGGATGTGGAGAACAGATGAGGCTTGAGTTCTGCAGCCTGTGATGCTTTGTCACAGAGCCTCTTCCCTTTCCTTGCCTTGCCAGGATCTGAAGTGGAAAATGTTGCTATTCCTACCTTCAGCAGCAGGAGAAAAAGCACAGAGATCATACCTTTCTACTTGTTAGAGCAGCTTAGTTCAGATGGTAATGAATAGTGTCAGCTTGGGATTTAAGGCATATGTTTCTATATTTTGGAAATTTAAAAAAAAAAAAAGCTATTTCAATCAAACAACTTGAACAACTAACCTAAACTTCCACTAAGAGGTAGATCAAATACTCCACTATTTGGCATTGACACTTAAATGTGGGTCTCCCAGTGTCTCTGTATACTTGCTGTTGTGATGTTTGTTGATGAAAGTCATTCCAACTTTATTCCTACTGACACTTTGAACTAGCGCTTTCCTGAAATTTTCAAAGCAGAACACACAAGAGATCCTAGTACTAGCTGCACTAGATTTTATATCTGGACCTGAATATAATAGCAGGATTGGATCTGTTGGAAAAGCACAACTTCATTTTGTAGTGTACCAATTTTTTCCTATTTTTAGCAAAATTTTCAGTCAGCTACAGTCTGCACTATGAATAGAGGAAAAAGGTCTCCCATTTAAGTAAGAACACAGCTAAATAGTGCTTATGACATGCAAGGTATGATTTTTCCAGTGTTGGAATCGGGGTGATAAAGTATATAGGCATACAGTTCCAAATCCTTGTTTCCGTGCACTGCAACCAAGAGGAGCATGCCTGAAAAGCCTTAGGAAAGAGACGTGCAAGGCAGCAATCTGTTCGTTATAACTTTGGCTCTGAAAGTCTCACATTTGGTATCAGTAATTTCTGTTGCTTTGGAGTTTTCATCTGTAAAAGTGATGTTTTATTGCCTGCATCACAAAATACTGAAATGGCTATTTTTAAATGATATCCAGCAATAAAAGAGTACTAATACAAAACGCTATTATTTTAATGTTCAGATAGAGAGTGACATATATGAAATAGTAATTTAGATTTTTTTCCCAACAAAGAGGCCCACAAATGCTTTGCCACTTTGATTTCTTCAGGATTACCATGTACAGTTCATTGAAAAAATAACATATAAGCCACAGTTGCATAGCACATCTTATTAAAACATTTCCTTTTTTTGACATATGCCTTTCTGTAAGGTTTCCATATATGACCTAAATAGCAGATTTATGATAGCCACATTATATCACTAGGCATTTCCATCATCACTTACAAGAATAAGAAAATAGAATTTTGCTTAATAAGGGTCAATTAAAAAAATAAAAAGGATAAGACTTTAAGAACAAGTCAGACGATGCTGAAGTCAAGTGAACTCCCCAATCTATTAGACGTCTGCTTTGTTGCTCTCCAGTTCCTTGATTTTTTTCTCTTAATCCCATCCAAGATGTTCTTCAGCTATATAAAATGAACTTTTGTTTTTATGCTGTTCTCAGGGCTTAGTTGAGAAACAGGAGTGCAGCTGTGATGGCCTTGGCCATAGACTCTTTTTTCACTGAGACACATTCCTTTCTCCTTGCCTGCATCACTGGGCTCGTGTCCAAAATCAACGAAATTGTGTTTATATTGTGTCCTCCTTTGCTTTAGCCTTCATTAGGATCCTGTCGTGCTCACCCCTCACACTATGTCACATTCATTATGGTGACTCCTTTATTCCCCCTTCCCCAGACTTCGTCGTGAGAACTGTGTCACATTACTTTGTGCTGAGCACATTTAACATTTTTTTTTTTGTTAGAAAAAGCATAGACAAATGATTCCAGGGATACCACGAGATCAAAATGTCTTCATCAGCCAAAATTCTTAATGCTTTTGGTAATTTTAGCCTCAGCTTGATTTTCAAAGAATGCTCAAGTTCTGTCAATCAGAATTTCTAAAAGATCTGAAGCATCAAATGCCGGACTGTCATCTGAGACTTTTCTTTCTGATTGCTCTGTGCCATTTTCCACTCTTTTGCATTTGATGTTGCGATCCCTCAGTTCAGTGTTCTTCAGATTAAGCCTTTTGTTTCTTACTCAGCAAGAACTGTATCGTTGCTAATGCAAAGGCTTTTTTATTGGCCCAACAAACTAGTAAATACAAATCTACAGGCAATTCCATCTTCAGGTGCCCCTGAAAACATTCTTAGACACTTCATCCTTACAATGACAGATAATTTCTAAAAGAATGATGCAAAACTTTCTAATCAGTTTGTCAAGATAGGGAATTTGTGCCGATGTGTCTTGCTGCAAAAAAAAAATGAAGTTAATCCCCTTTTCAGAAAAAAAAAAAAAAGACTCTTTCTTGAACATTCACCTTTTAATGAATATTGCAGTTCAGCTTTTTAGTACTGTGAAAACAAAATGTTTTCTATATGCAAGACTAGAGAAAAACAAACTACTGAAAGTTACTGGAAGAAATGTATATAATTTGCACAGCCCTACCATTTAATAAGGGAATGATTACGTACAGGTGATTGAATTTGGAGTTTGATCCTTTTCTTCCCTTTCTGCATCCCTTCTCTTCCATTCCCTTTCATTTTAATCAAATAAAAACTACTGAAATATGTTAAAATCTTCTATTTTCTCTGGAGTATTGGGTCACATTTTGCCACTAGAGCATGAAAGCCAATGATATGCTGAAGGGATACAAAGATCTCCCTGAGGCCCCTTGTTACAATTTTGTATCCAGTGTTTATCAGAGTGATTTATTTGTCTGTTATGCAGTTCTCTATCTCTGGATGCTGCAAATATCCTTTCCACAGCTGACATGTCTCTTGGCTCATAGAATTTTCTCTAAATGAAAAATATTGCAGATCTGGCCACACGAAAGAGCAGGAAAAGAATTTCGCCATGGAGGTTATCCATAAACAAGTTATCCACCACGTCTTCCATCAAGTAACACAAACTAAGCAGTGCATTATCCTATCTACATATTCTGTGTGTTTTGTCAGCAGCATATAAACACAGCCAAATGCAACTTAATGAACTATCTCTTTTTTATTTTTAGTTAGGAAAGAAAAATATTTCTTTCAGTCTCTTGCCAATGATAAATCACAAAACATGGGAGAATTTTTTTCTTCTTTTTTTTTTTTTTGTGTAGGGGAAGAAGAGCATCTAATGTTGAAATTTCAGTGACACATCATGGCAAGTGTGTTTACTAGAGATTTTTATAATATATGTGTCTCCACACATATATCTTTATTTTTTTAAAAAAAAAAAAAGAGATACATTTTAAGTCCCAACATTTATATCAGGCTACAAGCTTTTAAGTACGAAGGAGACTGAGTTTGCCTGGAGGTTTTTGCAAATAAAGGGAAGATTTTAAAAAGCACAAATAGCAGGTAGCTACATATAATTGTGTAACAGCCCCTTCTGGAAATCATCTACACTCTGCTCTGCCTGGATGATCCAGACTCATAGACTTCAAGCCAGTCATGTGAGTGGATCTGTGCAAACCCAACTGCATGATTTAGACAAATACGATTAATCCAAACTCAGTGTGTGCATCAACACCCAGGAAATTTGAATGGAGGGTTCACATGAATTTTTAAAGTGAGAATTACACAAATTATTATATCATTTAGTGAAAAGCTTGGTCTGGTAGGCAGCACTGTTCCTGGTCCTTTGCTATGACCCCTATGTCACTGTATTAGTTTCATTAACAAACTGAATGAAATCTCGTGTTCTCCTGGGTACAATTCTACCTCTCCTGTTTGTGTGACTTCTACTTCCCATTCCAGCTGTACATGATGATACAGTCATCTATTAAAGCAGGCTTTTTCAATTTCTCTACTGACATCCTCAGGGGGGTTTGCAAGATGGAAATTAAAGAGAGAAGCAATAAAGAGGGTAAAGTTTGAATGAGATATTTTGGAAAACAGTGTCTTGAGTCCCTGAAAATTTATCCTGGGCACCAACTTACCCAAGCTGCTATAAAATATCCTGTTGGCTTTAATGCGCTTACCTTATAAAATACAGACTTCTATGAAATATTGCACTTAGATATTTTCTTGATAATTGCACAGAAGGCACTAAGCTGGACCATCCTTCCAGGCAGCCATAGCATGTGTTCACAAGGTGAAGCATCAATCACAGAGTCAGGAAGGTTCAGACTCAGGGTAGGAAATAACAAGAATTTCCTATGTCCTAGACTTCAGCTTTAGCCATGGGATTATGGCTACCTGTAAAGGCCAGTTTGTAATAGGTGTTATTTGACTTAATTTAAGTAATATTCAGGAGTTAACTTAAGTCCCTTTTGCACATAAACAGTGCTCAGAGCCCTCTGCATTCGAACATATGCGTATACACACGTTTTTGTTATTTTAATGTGCATGGAGTGGCACAATTTTCCAGGAAATTCCCAGCTGAGAAATGACTTCAGACTGCAGATCATTCTTCTGATCTTTTTTCTTCTCATGAATTTTAAACCTGCAGGAGATGCATTCTGATACAGCTGAGGGCACAGAAGTAATTATAGGTTTTCTTTGCTTTGGACACACTTATTTCTCTGGGGGTTGCTTTCCTAAATGTGGAGTTTAGGAGAACCACCTAAATAAATCAGGTGTTTTTATAGTGAACTGAGTAGCTGGGCCTTCTAGACTCCTGAACTCTGCTAAAGCCATAAGGATTCTCTTGTGTAAAATTAGGATATAAGGCATTTAGCATTTAAAAATCCTTTTTTTTTTTTTTTTCATTAAATCAGGCCCAAGCATTGCAGGGTAAGTTCATGTGGCTTAGGAAAATTGTTGTTTCAACTTCCTGAGGTTATGTAGATGAATAAAATATTTCTTTTTCATTTTACCTACTCTGTTTGTTGACAATCGCTAATTAGAAGTTCAGGTGGAGTTTTTTTTTCATTAACGAGCAATTGCTGAAGTTCTACCCTGAATCTGTATCAGTTTTTGGCATCATAATTATGAAAAAAAAAAAGAAAAAAATCTCTGGGCCATACCAGAAAACACTCCATTATTCTTATTCCGTGAGACAGTTGCCGTTTATCAAAAACCAGTATGTTGCATTTAAGATAACCCTTGTGCATTTTGGACAAAGCTATACTTAGATACATACAAAGACTTATCCTGCTGCTTTTGAGAGCAATGGGACCATCACTTGGACTTGGAAAAGTAATTCAGGGTCCTTTTGACTCTTTCAGGGATATTATTTCCGTTATTACCCATTAAAGAAAGAGCCTTGATATAAAATACTCCTTCACTGAGATGATGTCTCAGGTTGAAATAAATACCTAGCAAATGCTAAAAAGCAGACAAAACAATTTTCACTTGTTTTATAGTTTGAATAGGAGTTTTAGAGGAGAGGACTTTCTTGCCAAAAGCAGACTGCTGGGAACATAGCTAATAGGGTGAGTGGGTGGGCAGGATGGGAACTGGTTTTTAGGATATATTTCTTAATTTCCAGTCTGCTCCTCAGAAAGAAGGCTCTGATCCTTCAACACCATCCTGTATTTTCCGCTATGGGGTAGCAACAATTACCCTGAAATGTTTAACATCAAACTGTTGAGTGATACTTGCTGCTTTTCAAGAGGATTAACATAGCAGCACCCAGTTACAGCACACCTAGAAGCATTTTCTTTTCTTGATTATTAAAATCTAATATGAGTCCTACACTAGCTAGCAAGAGTTGGCAAAAATTTCCCTATGTTGTTACCTATTGTTCAGTTTCTTTTGTAGCATTAGCACGGGACCCCAGTGTAGATCTGATCTGGTACCATGCTGATGCAGCCTGTGCTGGCTGCATGCTTATAACATTGTGGTTATGGCTTATAACAACACTGATGAAATGCTATTGAAACTTCAAGAGGTGAAATTGTGTGTGCATCAAAGCAGTTCAGAACATTTTTCTGTTGCTCTAGGAACAGGGGTGCTATTGGCAATTTTATTTTTCTAAAGCATTTTGCTTCTTAAGCAAGATGCATCTTTTATTAAGTAGAAAACTCCTTATTATGAAATAGTTTCATGTAAATACAGTCATGGGTGATAGATTCTTCTCTCCATGTTGAACAGCAGTGGTATTAGACTTAGAGGTATTGTAAGAACTATAAAGGGATGCTGACTTTCTGGACTCTTACTTTCTTTTAAAAGCCCCAATGATTTCACAATACTTCTCCTTATTAAAAAAAGTCATTGTATAGTGGATTCAGCAAGCTTTAGCCCTAGAAGTAGGACATCAAATATTACTCTATTATTAGAAACGTTCTTATTTATTTAAGAAGCATGAGTAGCACATTCTTATTGTAAATTATGCATGGGAATTAGAAAATTCCTAGGTGACTGGGTGTAGAAATCCAATTAGAAGCCCAAACTGCTGAGGATGACATCTCGTCTTAAATGAAGCATAGAAAACAGCGATGATCTTGTGGTAAAGATCATGAGGTAAGCTGCAGGGCTTTGAAATTGCTGGCTCTACCATAAGGTATCATGTTTGATTTCAGAGTTTTCCCTGTGCCCAAGTTCCACACCTCTAAAGTGGGAATAGTACTGCAGAGACAGGCAATGGTGATAAATCAATTGAGTTTTAAAAATAGTTCCTGTGCTGAATGCTATATAAAAAAACTTACTAGAAGTCCTATCAAAAAAATACAGTACAATGATATCTCATTATCTCGTTTTTTAAAATCAGTTTTGACATAATGCTGCTGTATGTTGGCTTTGTTGGGTTTTTTAAAAATCTCCTTGGCACATACAGAACGCTCAATTGCCAAGAACAATCAATTTATAGAGAAGTGAATGGCTTCCAGAACTGTGAATATTAAATGATGTCTTAAATATTTTTTTGTAAAAACATGTTGGAGGTTATGTTTGAATGCGTGAATTTTGCCTGCTGCAATCATTCCTACAAATAGTTTAGTAATATAAACCTCCTCTTCCTTAGTTCTTTCACTCTCTAAAGATCAAATCCAATTCTCATTAGTGGGAGAGTTAGTGCAACTATTTTTTACAGCTTCAGTGGAGGTCAGTGAGGACCCTAAGCTAAAAAAATAAATGCTAAATAGCAAATATGAAATCACAGATTGTACTTTACCATTTGGTAAAAATCAATAAAATGTGTGAAACTTTCAAAATTCCTACAGGCAAGATCTTCACAATTTTCAGGGCCTTCTGCTTCCCTCCTTTCAGTGGCAGCTACACGCCTTAATGTTTCTGAGAATTTGGGTTTAACTGATATAGCTAAAGCTTCAATTTACAAATCAAGGCTAGATTTTCAAGGTGTCTAATCATGCAAATAGGAATTCATGGAGTTTTTCTTTGAAAGTCAGTACACAGGCACTTTTGAAAATACACTTAAGCACTTACCAGCATATTAGGCAAGAAATGCCTTTAAAAACTAGACATGAGTGATTTAAAAACTAAGATTAATTCCAGATGTTAAAAATTACTGAGTTGACTCACTCCTGTTTATGTTAGTGGGAGTTAGGTGCTTAAGTACCTTTGCAGATTTGGTCATTGTGATGTAAGAGTACTTTACGTTTGAGTCTGGATCAGAGTCCCTGTACACAGTCATCTAATTATCCATCCCAAAGGATGGATACATGCTTCATCCCATGTGTATTCAATGGATTCCTATGGTATACATTTTAAACTGCATTTAAATTGTGAGCTTTCAGTACTTTTTGTGGGAATGAGGTGCTAAAATACGTTTGAAACCTTTATCTAATTGTTGGTTTGTTTCAAGTTCGAGTGCCGCATGTCTCAGAGATAAATGAGCTATGCAGGTAAATAAGCGATGTAGTTAAGGTATCGGGAGTGGACAAGCTGTGGCAACACCATCGGGAGTGGACAAGCTTGTGTTCTACATGTCTTGCCAAAGACATTAACCCATAAAAGCATCACTGGATCACTTAAGATTACCACAGTTTATTTTGTAAAAAATATTTCAGTGCCTTCAAAAACTTTCTTTGTTTCTTGTAGCTGTTTATGCACCACTGCGATGAATGTGATATAAATATCAAAGTATTAGACATGTAGTAGAATGATTCCAGTTTTACACCATTGTAAATGGAAATATAATTATTTGTCAATCCTCAGGTAGCTAAAGGATGAGCTGAGTCAATATTCTAAAAGGCTAAAAGGAAAAGCAGTGGGCAGATAGCACCTCTAACTGCATCACTGAGGATACATTAACAAGCTAAAATGGTTGAGATTCCTCCTGAAAAACTGGAAGTGTGAAAAGGAAACTGTTACTGTGCCAATAAGGAAAAATATTAGGTATTCTGAACAAAGATCCTTCTATTTCAGGAACCAAAAAGCCCCCCAACACCACAGAAAGGACCTAGAATGAAAAATAATACTAAAAATGAAGGAATTTATATTGCTCCAGAACAAGGAAAAAAAATTATATTAAAAAAATTGACATAAAACATGAAATCCTGCCTTGCTTAAGACAATGTAAGTCTGTTATAGGGTCTCGGTTCTGCATATATTTATGCATAAGCTTAACTTAATGCAAGTGAAGAGTCTCATTGGGTTTAATGGATTTGCAAGTGGATTTTAGGCTGCTAGAGCACACACGCTTGAACTATGGGGTAGAAGAAATTCCTGTTCTTGGAAAAGAGCTAATGAAAGCAATATCAAGGAATACTCTAGAGAATCACTGGGAACTATGTATGTGAGTGAGTGTACAAAGACTTGTAGGATAAGGACATGGAAAAGTAAATGCTGTGGCTCTCCAGTATCTCTATGTAAACTCAATTTTTACATGAAGTTTTTTGTTTTTCTTGGCCCTTCACAAATCCTTGCTTTGTTTTTGATAGGGTTTTGAGTGTATTTATTTTGGTTTTATGGGCAGTAGTTGAAAGTGGGGAAAAATGTAATTGTCTTTTCTTTTTTGCTCAACATTTTAAGTATACAAAATAAAACCCATAATTATTCAGTTGGCTAATTGCATATTTTTTCTGGCTCATTGTTGTCGGTGGACAATAATTTGTTGTTATAGATGACCCGTTGGGAAAGAGATTTAGTCTAGTCCAGTGGTGGTAGAACAAATGGGAAACTCTGATTACTGAATTATTTCAGAGCGCATTTCTTGTCTGGCTTAAGGTTTCCATGCTTGTTTCCTTCCCCTACTCTGCTGAATGGCAAATAATACTCCCTGGGTAAAATCGGTGAGAAGTTAAACAGAGCCAGGTTTTACTCCTGAGATTTATCTTAGAGTGGGTTTGTGGTAGCAAACTTAATATACTTTTAAAACCTCCTTTTAAAATAGGACGTGTGATATAGTTTTTGTATATTAATTAGAATACCTGTTGTTCAGATAACTTTATACTTTGAACATCTTATGTGACAGTGTGTAATTGTTGCAGATGAGAGACTGTCACTCTGTGGTCTACGGTTTCTTGAGGTGGCCTCCAATATAATACACAGTGGTTGAAGAAGTATTTTTAGGTGGTCCACACACAAGCCTTCCCTGCTACCAAAGTAGCAATGCTCAAATCTCTTGTGGCTCCATTCATAATGCTTTAAATTCTGAAACAATCTGGGGAAATTTCATTTTAAAATATGAATATTTCTTTACTCCCAGTTAAAATTCTACAGTGTTATGATTATTGCAATAGAGTTAACTGTAATCACACTTTTTGGAAAAGTCAGGAGAGGACAAGCATAGAAGCGGTGGTTCCATAAATGATGATGTAAGTACTAAAGTAAAATCCCATATCCAGGGAAGGAGAAGTAAATATTAAGAATACAAGAAAGAAAAATGAGTCATAACCAAGAAGTGTCACCCGACATTAATACAAGCCTATGGCATCTAGCTCCATTCACACTATTCTACTACTATTTTTACTGCAATCAAGCATGCAAGTTTCCAAAGGAAAATGTATGTTGGGATTTAGTGTCTCCAGGACAGGTTGCTGTAGGATATCTCTTTCTTAAAAAAAATGGTCAGTGTTACAGGTTATATTTGGCTAGATGTTGAATTCTATTTAAATACATAAGAAAAACAAAAATCTCAGTGAAATATATGAAGAAAGGTCAGAGGCTTGGCTAGATCCCAGGTAGTTAGTGGTCTCAGGTGATCCTATAATGCAAAACCATGAGAAGTATGGATCTACTCCATACCTTGAAAGCCAACAAGAGACTCTTCATCTCACTTCACTGTTTTTTTGGATCTAAGCACAGAAGGGCTAGCCCAAGGGTTTCTGTGCCTCTTCTTTCATGTTTTGAGGTCTTAAGTGGAACCTAAGTAGAGACTACATGTTCCACTGACCTTCTGTGCTAGAATGAATTTCACTCTAAATGCCTGTTTCAGAATGAACAGCTTTTATTTCCTTAAGTAAAAACAAAATTGCTTCTAATTTGTTGAAACCCAGTAAAAGCATCCAAATCCATTCAGTTATGTTTGGTTTGGGTTCTGAAGAAAGCCTTCTTCCCAGTTGGGTTCATACTGCAATTTATTTTATGAGGACTTTTTACATTAGGGGGAAGAAAGGGGATGTGGAAGGGGGAGATAACTATGTTAATTCAGAAGCAGCTCTTTTTTTACAAAGAGTTGAGAGTTCCTTTTTCCATAATTAGCACAGTTTTTTAAACTGCTGACAGGGCTGTGCTGCTGCTTATTATGAATAAAAGCTGGACATGGGCAAAGTTGGGTTGAAATCTTGCCAGGAAGGTTTTGAAAGCAGAACTATATTTTATGTTCAAATGTTATATTTTTATCTTAATTTTCTGTCCCTTTTGATTACTATTATGAGATTAAAGTTAGATGGATAAAGTCATTTGAGAAGTTTCATTAAAGTTAAATTGCCCGAGTCAGTTCAAACAACCAGAAACAAAGCTGCGTTCTTCCTGGGTTTTAAGGATCATTTTTGATGGCTAAAATGGTCTTTTTTGACATTGAGATTAAGTAATGTTATATGACGGCGTTCAGTCCTGATTCTCCTTGTTCGACTGGACTACTCCTCTTTCCTACCAGCTGTTACTACCATCAATTAATTCTTTTCAGGTTGGGTCTAAGAATCTCCTCTCATAAAAGAAACCTCAAATCAATCCTTCTGGGCGTTTCAGCAGTATCAAGATATCTAATAATTTAATCAGTGTCATAATAGACAATGTTTTTCTGTAGTCTGGCTAAACACAATAATAAACAGAAAGGCTGTAACCGTGTAGTGCTGCTGTCAGTCGGGCTTGGCATATGGTGTGGTGGCACAGGGATGACGTGTACATGGTTTTTATCTGAATGCTCGTGGTAGCAGTAGCAAAAAAACATCTGGCAGTCTTTAAAGCTTGAGTCTGCTCTTTACTCTGTGTCTTCACGTCATTTACCTGCAATTTGAGGACTGAGATAATTTGGGTTTTTTTATAAAGCCATGTTTCTATTTAATCAAGAATTGTTACTATCAGTGTTCAGGTGTTCAGTCAATATTATGTATTTTTGTTCCTATTTATGTCATGAAGGTAGGAAATTTTCTTGCTGTCTCATGAGCAAAATGCTTGGGAAATGTGGAAGACTTGAATGAATATCTGAGAAAATGCTGCAATACTTCCATATAGAAGTGTCCTTTAGTCTTCCCATCAGTTCAGTGGAAGTGTATCTGGTGGATGAAGTTATGACAAAAAGTTCACTTGCAGATGGAAGTACAAGAGGCATTTTGTCATCCCAATGAGTCTTTGTGTGCCGTGTCTGCAGACACCTTTTAGCAGTGGAAGATCTCAGAAATGCAAGCAAGAGATGCAGTCCTTCCATCAGTACCAAGTAAAGGGAAAAGTTGGTGTCCATGAAGAAACAGAGATACTTTTAGTGACCAGAAAGCAAACACTGAGGAACATATTTCTCAGCTAGAATAAAAAGAGTATTAGGACAATATGAGGAACATAGCAGTACTTCAGTGGTCAGGATTGCAGTCCTTTTAAAATTAATGGGGCTTTTGTCACAACTCATCTAGTGCCAGGATTTCAACCCAAAAGTAAGTGGGCCTGGTTGCTCATGTTTCTTAGCAGCAGCAGCTAGTGGGCTTCCTCATAAGTGTCTATGAGGAGTCCACTGAGAAGCTGCAGAAGGGGAACAGATGGGCAATGATGTGTGTGAGCTTTGGGGATGTCCACGAGAAAAAGAGCACCACACAAGGTTCCTCATTGGCCTGCTTTTCTGCCCACAACATGCCATGCTGCTGGGCCTGGGGAACGCACCCGCCTGAGCCCTGGGCGCAGCTCGCAGGGGTACACCGCAGCTCTCTTCACTATTGGGAAGTCTAACCCAAGAAAGTACATCTAAGTACGTCTAACATTTGAAGCAGCATAGGTTCACATGTAAAATGCCAAGCTGTGGCAGAGGAGAATGTAATTTGTTTAAAATCATGACAGGGATGTCAGAGCTTTAGCAGGAATCTGGAAGTGTTTCAGAGCACAGCTCATGTTGCTGACCTCCCCCGCAGTGGAAGCATGAACTTCCGGCATGTTGGTCTGCTGTTTTACTCTTGTTGGCCAATACCAAGATTACTACCAGGTCAATATGAGACATGTGTTGATGAGGGTCAAAATCCTGAACTACTTGAAGTCAATAGGAGTTTTATTGGCATCACTGATTCTGGGATTTCTGTCTGAAAGGTGTCTTGATTTCTTATACAGAGATAGCATAGAAATGCACCAAGAAAAAAAAAAAAAAGAAAACCAGCTGAGAAAGGAAAGCATGGGAAATACAGTGTTTTAAGGTTTCTTTTACTGTTTATTTGTTTCTGTAACTCTCTTTTCACTCCATCTGTGTTTTCTCATGTTGCTGTCTGTGTTTTCATTCTTTCCCCCTTCATTGCTCTTGATAACCTTTTTTTCTAACTCTCTCATTTGCTGTGTATGGGAGCAATACTGTTTCATGACCAATTGTACATTTTAGTCCAGATGACATATATTTTCTTCCTATGCATCTTCTGAGATGCTGAGGACAGATGTCACAAGCAGTTATTGCAGTGGTTAGCTTGGGCAAGTCCTCAGAGCTGTGTCCCCTATGTGCTATGCACAGCAGCGCCTCAGTGTATGCTCTTAATTGTCCTTTAGTAGGTCATCTGTCTAAAACCTGGGTGAACTATATTCTTGGCTATCTTTAGAATGAAAGAATTTATTTCATCTATGTGACACAGAGACAATTTAAAGGGAATGCTCTTTGAAATGGTTTTATTTCACTGTAAATCTTGCCAAATGAAATACAGTTTTGTGCAGTTGGCCGGTGCATCAACAGCAATGTAGTTCAAACAATGAAGTTAATTTCTTTAATGTTTTGAGGTTGCCTATACTGAGCAGCATTCTGGGTGAAGGGTAAACATCTTAATGGGAACAATTTATTCATATGAATCCCAAATCTTTGCTGCAACTGTGGCTAAGCATTCCAAACTGCCATCTTTCATCTTCTCCCAGATCATAAAATAAATATTTTTTTTTTCTGTATTAGTTGTTCAGTATCACAGAGATTTCAGTGAGGATATAATGAAATAGAAACACTCTCAGGGATTACTGTGTAACTTCTACTTCCTTATGTCTAGCAGCTGTCAGTCTGAGGAAAAACCCAAATATAGCATCTTCTTTACTGTTTGATGGGAATGCTTTTCTCAGTGGCCTTTATATTCCTAACCAGGAAAATGTAACCAAAATCTTCTTCCTTTTTTTTTTTGTTTGGTTTTTGTTTGTTTGTTTGTTTTTGTTTTTCTTTTGGTTTGGTTTGCTTTTTTGGTTTGGGTTTGGTTTTGTTTTAAATTATATAGCTTTCCAAGTGTAACTGGCAGAGTTGAGGAATTGCAAGACAGATTTCTGCTTAAAAAAACCTGGTTCAATGATATGTAATATGAAAATAATGCTATTGCAGATTAGCCTGTGCCTTTTTTAAGTAATTTATCTTCTCATACAGGCACTAAGAAGACAATAGTGAGAGTAGACTGGATAAATGGGGTCATCTAGATGTGGCAGGTTATCAAGTTTTGCTAAGTCTGCTTCTAGCAATGTATAACATGTCGAGTCTAATTGCAGATGTTGGAGGAGGTTGGTTTTGTCTCTTACAACAACTAGTGTTACAGTCTTACACCTAAGTTTTAGTTTTTCTTGGTATTTCTATACAGATTCTGTGATATTTTGCTCAGTGTTGGTCCATTAATAATGAAAGTTATTTTACTAGGGCTAATGAGTTAGGAATGAGTGGCCTATAATAAATATTCAGAAGTGCTAATGTGAGATAAAAAAAAAAAAGAATTTTTAGGCTTCTCTGTATGTGTAGGTGTGAGAAATGCATCTTTTGGTTTGGAAATGTCAAAGTGCATTCTGATTTTTGTAATGAACACATGATATAACACTGTGAAGTCAACAAAATGTTCCCTGTTGTTTCATTGATCCAAAGGCTTGCTTTCAGCTCTGCACTGTAATGCTGTTGGTTGTAAGGCAACTTGTCAGAGAGCAAAACACTCTTGTCTTCAAGCCAGACTCCCAGAAGGAATACAGTTTCCATGGTGTGATCAGAAATGTAGGCCAAATTTAATTTTCTGCACCTAGGATAAGACACTGTTTTCTTGCTAGGAACATACACACTGCGCTGGTACAGCTCCTTGACAGCATTGCCATGGCCAACCTCTACAGCAGTTGTTTTGCTTCTTCCCTCCGGCTTCCAAATCACTTGATCTTGCCAGCTGCCTCTTCTGCCCATTCATGAGTACGGCACTGATGCACATGGCTCTTTGTGCCGTGTCACAGAAGATGCAGTGCCGTAGCAAGCCGTGCCTTGTGCGAAAGTAGCAGTTTGACCTAATTCACTCACTGCATAATGGGTTTGGGAAGTGCAGCTTAATGGGATTTTGAAGTGATATGAAGCAAGACGTTGACGTCTTATTTCAATGCACTAGAGCTGAACTAGAGAAAAACAACAGTATTTTCTTTACATGTCATTGCTACATACCTTTCCAAATCATCAAAGATTCACTGTTCCATGAAAAGTTGAAATTTTGGGGAACATACCTTCCAGAAGACTGTTGGACAGAGTGCTTCCTACTGTAAAAATTCTTGGTGTGTCCTAAATTCTGCATCTTAATAGGAAAACAGTGAAAAATGAAGTATTTTTGTAACACATGAGTAAACTCCTGCATGAATTCTGAAGTAGAAACTTTCATTTTATTTCATTCTATCATGCTGCAATTGATCTAATTTGTCTTCCTAGACAAACAGAAGGCTAAAATGAAAAGAAAAAAAAGTTGTTTAGTATTCCATTAATAGTCTCTGATTAGGAGAAAATTAAAAAACAATACAATTATCCCAAGAGTGACTTAAACTTGTGCTCACGGAAAATCAGGGACATAACTATGGTAGTTCAGATTGAAGAGAATTAATTATTTACTGATTTTCCATCAAGGTCAGAGTACTGCAGGAAAGACAGACATTCACATGCTTGGAGAGAGGAAAGACATAGTTTATAGAGTCTAAGAAATATTTGTGACAGCATGAATTTATGCACTCTTATTTCTAAAATGGGACTTAAGTGAGACATAAGAAGTACACAAGTCTTATGCCAGCACTCTGCACAGGGGTGAATTTAATCTGGAATGAATAAGGGTCTTTTACTTATTTTGTTTATCTTCTGCAGTCACTCTGCCCAATTCCTAACAGTGTGTTTTTCAGACAGTGTTCTCAGACAGCAATGCACCACCTTTAAGTCAAATACTGAGGGCAGTTTTTATAGGAAAGTTAATATATTGCTTGAATTTAAATCAACATGTTGCTTTCATGGATTACTCAAATGTTAAGAAATCTACTGTTAATTTTTAAAGTGCTTAACATTTATGAACTAAACCACATGAAAAAAAAATGAAATATTTGATAATAATTGGAACAGAATTGGATATTTTCCCTATCAGCTGTGTAGTTTGTGGTGCAGGACCTGATAATTACTGGCATTATTTATTTAATGAAAGCATTTTTTAAGTGTGATACCTTGTTCGGTGCAAGTTGTGGCTGCAGATTTTGCCACTGTTTCACCATTAACCTTATTTATGAACTGTGATTTCAGCATGCTGAACTGTCGATTCAACCATTTAAACATTTTAAGCATGAGATTTCTAAATGTTAATGGGAGTAATCTGGTTTCTTTTTAATACAACTGCTATAAAGGATCTTATCATGACTAAATATTCTTTCAATATTAATTTTTTTTAAATGCTTGCTTACTAATTTAGAGCCTGTGAGAAACATCTGTGTTGTTTGAAGGTAATTTGCCTTTTCATCAATGATTTTTTTAGGTCTAATGTAAGTAAAGTACTTTAAAGTCCTAGGAGGCAAGTTTGGATTTGTGTGTTTGAAATAATTTATTCATTATTATTATCAAGAGAAAGACAATGACCTTCAGTAATACAGTCAGATCACAATATATTTGTTTTCACATATTATTCTTTTTGTATGTTTCTTGTGTTCAGCTGAACAATTACTGGTTTTAATTACTTATCTTTGTGTGTGTGTGTGTTTGTATATATATGCGTGAACGTGTCCATTTGTAATTTGTCTTTCTTTTCAAATATAATTTATTGGTAGATAAGCTTTTGTAAAGATAGATGTTAAATAAAATTTTCCTTTATCCAAAGGTACCTGAGACTGAAATTCTTTCCAATATACCAGTAGGTGCAAAGACCACAAATATTTGTAATTAAGGTCTTGTTTTCATTTTGACATCAGATATTTATTACTAATTCAGTCAATATTAACTCAAACTAATTATTTGGTAGATGCTTAAAGCTAGATTCAGATATTGTTTCAATATATGCAATTAGTAGAATGCAAGGGGACAAACTTACAGCAATATTAAAACAATCTTATTCTATACATATCCAAGCAATCTTACTGCTGAACTCTGAAGATCAGTTCTGTTATTTTAGAAGGAAACTCTCATACAGGAGGTGGAGGTATGTATCTGTTTTTTTTTTTTTTCTTTCAAATATCAAAAAGTATCTTGTCTTTTTGGAAGTTAGAGGTCTTACTGTAACCATTTATCTAAGCAATGGTAAACTTTGCCTTAAGTGTTTTTTCAAAGCAAGTTATTTTAATCCTACAAGGATACCATACGTTAAAAAAAAAAAACACATACAGCTGTTTGTCCAGGGGACTGTATCAGGAAGACATTTTGTGGCATTAAGAAACTCATAGCTTTGGGGCTACTTTCAACTCTCCTCATTGGAAAAGTAGTGTAAATCTTTTGCTTTCTTTCTGTACTTTAAAAATGATACCTAAAATTTCAGTATGTGGGTATGAAATACACACTTGCCCTCAGGCTCCTTCATGAAGATTGAAATGGCCCTGAAAAAGCCATGAACTTTGGGCATTATTCTATCACGTGTAGGTAATATATGAGAAGGTACAGCTGCAGTCTTGTAATGGATGCTTTTTGCAGTTCTTTATGCTTTTGAAAGAAAGTGTGTAATACCTCTTCTGGTAACTTGCAGGTGAGATGACGTTTGTGATGCATGTGATGCAACCCCTTACACTTTAAATTCAGGGTCTCTTAAAGCATGTTATTTTGAAACAGTAGCTCTTTCTTCATTGTTGGTGTGTTTTTCGGGCTCACGTAATAGCCATTTTAATGACACAGCCAGATTAATGTTTTAGAAGGTGCTATTTTGCTCAACCATAGTAATCTGTCTGCCAAAGTTTATGGCCAAGTTATAAACCTCTGGATGTAGAAATTTAAAACAAAAGCACTGATAAGTCCTTAAGTCCAACGTCTTCTGTGTTATGGGGCAGCTGTGCCATGGTGGTGTGCAGCAGCATGTTTTACAAATCAGGGTAGTTACTCATCAGTGACCCTTCAGTAATCTGCTCTGCTTCCCGTTCACGTATGGCACCATTTTTCTTTTGTGATCTTACATCAAGGTTAGTGTTGGAAATAAACTTCTCAGGTAAGTACAAGCTAAAATAAAGGGAAGTATTACATGTGTTACTCCTCAGAACAGAATAAAATTTTGCTGAAATGCTAGGTTTCACAAGAGGTTGAAGAAAGTTGTATAATATAAATAATATAATATAATACAACATAAACTCAGGAACAATCTCAGAGAGGCAATTCTCTCTCCCTTCTCCCACCACCCCCATCTTCCTCATCTCTTAAAAAACCCCCCTGTAAATTACCTCTTATGAGACTGAGCAAATGCACAACTTTTTTCTCCTTTCAGAAAACATATGGCCAAACTGGAGCCACCACAGGGGACAACATTGCTCAGCTAGTGACCCACTTACTGGCATAATGGCCATGCTTCTCAGCCCCCAGCATTTCACCAGAATCCCTAAAAGATCTGTCAATAGCCTAATACCATTTTTCTAGTAAATGCCATAGGATGTAGGGGAACGTTTTCTTCTCTGTGTTATTATACTCCCTCTCTAAGGAAAACCTATGGACATAGGTGTGAAGCTGTAATGGTACTCCCAGTGTCCTTCTTCTCTTCCTTCAGCTGCACAGGTTAACCTTGTGTGACTCAGTCTCCTTTGGAGATGGTGGGGTGGTACTGTGAGGAAACAACCTCATACCATTAACAAGGAGAAGCAAGACGGACTCGTACCAAATGGGAATGGAGTCCCTCCCCGTACAGCCTGCAGGAAGATGAATTGGTCACAGAATCACACTGATTACACATCATATTTTGCACACATTTTAATATGCATGTGGCTTGGGTCCAAGTAAAGCATCTGAAACGGTACTGTTAATATGCAGTATTTCCTGGCACCGCTGGATTAACAGGCCTTTGTGGCCTGGTGTCTCAATCTGCGCTGAGGATTTTGCTCTTCAAACACTGTTGCATTTGGAGGGGGAGAAGGTATCGTTGAGAGGCCTTCATTCCTCAGCAGCACGCTCCTACCCTCGATGTGTCTGGGGCCAGACTGCATCCAGCTTAAATCGTACAGCAACTGGGGCTAGAAAAATCAAAGCAGACAGTCAAGCATCAGCCTGGGTTCCTTTTTAACATATTTTCATTTGTTACAGCTATCTTTTTTTCCTTTTCTTTCCACTGTAACTGACATCTGCAGCCTTAGTGCTTTTTAGCTTTTTTTTTTTTCTATGAGATCTCATCAAGATGTTGAATGCCCAACAATTGTTTCTTTTCAGAGGGAAAGTAATGCTTTCAGCCACAGATATTTCAGCTTCCATTGATGAAAGGAGAGCCTAAGGTTTGTAGGGAGATGTGATATCTTTTATTATAACACCTGATACAGCTGAAGGAAAAGGCAAGCTTTCGGGTACACAGCCTTAGTCAAGGACAAGCCTGTGAGAAAAACTTACTCACTGCTTGATCCACATTAACTAAAATGTGGATGAGTACAAGCCAGGAACATCTCTGAGCAACAGCAGCTGCTCAGCGTTTTGCAGTAGTTCAATATAGAAATGTCATTTCAGCCCAAACTCCCCACTTTTAACAGATGACATGAGAAGGGGTAATCTTGCTGTGTTCACTTGGAAAACAAGTCATCTCCCTTCCACTTTCATCTATAAACTTGCCAATAAACCTCTATGTATAAACACTAAAATGTTTTAATGCTGTGTCTGTTGTTTTAGATTATTGGAGAGAGGTATGTCTATAGAGATGTGGACAGGCCATGTTTATGGTGACCATCTTCGACATTTTTAAAATCCAGCCTCCTCAGGCAAGTATCTGCTATGCATGAGCAGATTGGTCTCACCATCGGTTGATAAAACCATCTAGTTCCAGAATGGAAGTCAGCCCTGTGGCAACTCTAGTCACACTAGAAATACTCAAAAATCTGTTTAATGCAAAAGTAGCCCTTCCCCAACTCAATCCAGTTCTCCTCTGTGTTCAAAGCTGGAGCTGGATATTGTTCTTTTCCTATCTACCTCCAACCATCCAGGCCAATGAATAACCAACTCAGGGTATTCCCTACCCTGTTCAGAGGATTAAGAACAGAAAATATATATTTTTGAGGGGAGGAACTCCTGTCTTTATTTCCATTCTGTGGTAGTTAGGAAAATATTTCAATAGCCTGAGTCTACCTATGTTATGCCAAAAGCCTTTTTCTCTTACTGCTAGAAAACAGAGGCTGTATTTGAGTTCAAAAAGATCTGCACTGTCAGTATTATTTGTGTCTGAAAAATATATTGCATGCACACCTAGCTCTCAATCTCTCCCCTTCATATTTAGATTTGCTGATTGACTTTATAGTTCTTTCCGTTTTAAACCTTAGGTTACCTGACTCATTAGATGATGTGAATACTTTGTGAATATCTGGTCTGGATTTCTGAGGCAAACAGGTTCCAATAATTGCAGCTGAACTATGATCTGCCTTTTAGGAAAAGATTTAGTGTTACCTAGGAAATTTGCAGTGATGGAGAAATCACCACAACAGTTGATTCTTACACTGGGTTATTTGTTAATTATTCTGACAATTAAGAAATGTGCATCTAATTTCTAGGGCTTCAGCTTTCAGCCCTTCTGCACCTTCTTTCTATTTTGCAGCACAGCTGTCTACAGAAGAGCTTGTGTGGTATTTGCAGTAGCCCACTTATCTGAGTTATGTTGTGGTAAGTCTGGCCTAGGGAAAAGGATTTTTCTCCTCTGTGTGGATTAATCTGATTACAGCATTCATATAATAGGTAGAGAACCCCTCTCCTTTTTTTTTTTTCTCCTTGTTAAAAAAAAAAAGAGAAAATAAATCAATCTACTCAAAGTATTTATTACTTCAGGAGTGATAAAAATCATAACATAAATCATGACATTAAGAAAAAAAGTAGTAGTTTGCTTAGGTTCCTTATATGTTGGAAATGGCACTTATGGTCATCTAGATTTTAATACTGTAAAAAAACAAACAAACAAAAAAAAAAGCCTGTTTTTGAGATTTGTTTTGCTTTGATCTCTTATTTCCTAGGGATTTTCCACAGCTTCTGTGTCATAAATGCTGTTTTGCCTGTCTGACCTTAGTAAAAGTCATACAGCAGGCTGTTTCCTTGTGTTTGCATAGCCTGAAGTTTCTCTTTCTTTCCTGCACTTTTTGTTAAGTAATCCTTGACTACTTTTATTCTTAAATGAAATTTTTCCAATTATCCATTCTAAATATCTCCTTCAAAAGAATAAGACCTGCCTTGTCTTCATTCTTCTTTACTAGAATGGCAGTCTTAGTGCTATGCTCTGCCAGTGGACTAAGGTTTTTGTCAGAGGACAGAAGACACTGAATGATATTAGGCAAAATTTTGGCCTTTTTAGACCTAACTGGAACATACACAAGCAGCAAATCCATGACATTTGTTTTGGACTAATTCCTCAAGTTTTAAACAACGCATTTCAGACTATGCTATTTTAGATAGTTCATTGCTTTGCTTCTCTAAATCTTGCTGGAGATAATGTACATGCCTTTTTTATCTTTTATAAGGGCATATGGTGATTTTGTTGTCTTGAAATTAATTTAACATTTTTCTTCTTCTGTATATTTTAAAGTAGTAAGTTCTAGTTTTTGTCTCATGTTCTAATTAGAAGAAAAGAGATTCTTACAGCTTTTACTTCCCTTCCTGTGTAAATAACATAAATAGAGAAGAGAAAAAATCTCAATAATCCGGAAGCAGGTGACCTTACATTACTCTTTGTGTTAATAATGGTTCTGAACATATGCCAAATAGTCTTTAGCAATGTTTGACACATATTATAAAAAAAAAAAAAAAAAAGAGAGAGAGATATTTGGACATGCATATGCTTTTGGAAAAATGCAAACATCCTGGATGAGATAACCAAGGAGGTCATTTTGTATTCTGCTGGAGACTCCTGAAATGAAATGCAGCAGTTTTGAAGCCTGTTGCTGCCATGTTTATAGAGACAAAACATTCCTCTGGAGAAAATGTGCTAGGGTAGTCCAAAAGCGTGTCTCCTCCTTGGGGCTTCTGTGCACACATTCTAACAAAGCTTTAAGGAACCAAGTTATTCCTTTGCCCAGGTAGCATTCTGAAAACAGTTACAGGTAGATACAGCAGCTGTGTAGGAATTTACAGTTTAAAGAAGGGGCAAAATTTATTTTCCCCTCCTTTCTCATGCCTGAATTTTTATTCTCTTGAGCCTGAATGTGTTACATTCTTTTACTTATGAAATAAACTAAATCCAAATCAAACAAAGTTTCATTGCTCTAAGTTCTTTTCTTTCCTTTTTATTTTTTCCTTTCTTTTTGGACTCTATTGCCCAAATTGGGTTGAAATGCTCAGTCCCATTTTAGAGCAAAACCACGGTTTTGTAGCTTTTTCCATGGTGAATTACAGATCAGTTTTGCTTTCAAGGATGACAGACATGGACTTGGTTAGATTGTTGTATCTGTCTTAGCTTGGGTTTCTTATGTTCCACTGTAGCAAAAACTGACTTGCCAAATATTTTTATTGGCTTGTCACCTTTACTGTTATAAAAACATTAAATTGAGAATCTATTAAAACCAGATTTTAAAATGCTTGAAAATCTCAAATACATATTGCCATAATGCATATGGGGTCATTTTAGTAAATGTCTGATTTTTCATTAATTTTTTTTTAATTCTCAAAGTCAGCTTCCCTAATTTAAGAGTTCCTTAGGCACTATAAATGCTGTCTTCATGAGGGAATGGATAATTAGTCCGAAATCCGTGAAAAGTTCTAGCTAAATTTTCGCTCTGAAATGTCAGGGGAAGACATGGTAGGAAGAACTGCCCGTGGAACAAGATGATCAGCAATGTCAGAGGGAAGGCAATGCATGTGGCAAAAAGTCTCCAGGAGATGCTAACTCAGAATTTCAGAATGGGAAAAAAAAAATTGTAGGGAGCAGCAAAATCTGACCCATTTGAACTGAAATGGAAGTTACTGAAATAAAAGTAGAAGGAAGTGCAAAATTACAAGACATCTTTTTATTTTGTGTAGCGTATAGGCCTGGATAATTCCTAAAGCTGCGGTGGAGTTAGCCCCATTCGTAATAACTTACCAAAATATTAGAGACACAGTTTATTAGAACTGAGCCTTTGTACAATATAAGTGAATTTTGATTTGCAGTACTCCCCTGAAAAGCATTTTGTGACGAGGGATATGATTAAATGGGATATCCTGTTATAATGACAGAGGTGTTAGTAGTGTTTTTTCTTCCTTCCTGCCACAGAGCTGTCTCTAGGCCTCCGGTGCCTTTTTCTACATGGCTGTTTACTGTATTTCCTACAAAGGGATTGACCATCTTTGACCTGCTGTTATCTGTTATTGCTTCATACAAGTCTTTAGATGTAATTTTCTTCTTTTAAAATGACTTTATACAGTTTTGGATTGAAACTCAGTGAGATGTCTTGATAATCATTTCATGACACCAGATGCATACACTTCTGTTTGTAATGGATTTGGTGTCCAAGATTTTGTATATGGAAAAACAATAAAATGTAGAGTTTAAAAAACCATTCATTCTTGGACTTTACTACAAACTGCACCTCTGGCCCTTCTTTACAACCTTATTTTCTAATCTTGCTTCTTTCAGAATACTTGCTTTGCATTTACAAATCAATTGAACAGATTCTTGCACCACAGTTATCCAGATTTTCCTGCTGTTTTCACTTGCAGAGAAAAAAAACATGCATATGCATTTGAGTTTTTGGACGTGTACTGGAACAAAAACAAGAAGCTGTAGAAAGCTATTGAAAATTACTGATATGTGTCAGATGCGAAATACTTGTTTCTTACTCTTGAAATACTGGTGCTCATCTATAGTTATCTCATTTATACTTTAAAATGAAGAACATTTCTTTAAGTGATTAACTTTTCTGTGTTTTTGAAATAATGCAAAGACACAGAACTATCAACCATTTTGTTTTATGAATGTTGAAACTGAGCCTGACTTGGTTTTTTTTGTAAATTTAGAGCATCAGTCTTAACGGATTTCACACCTAGCTATTAACTGTCACATAGCAGATTAAAGCTGTTGTGCTTATAGACATATTTAGTTTTTCTTTGAGTGAACAGTCCACTACTGATACTAAAAATACACTTTTTTAGCGAGTGTCTTTTCTAACTCACACTGGATTTTACATTGGTTCAATTCTAATCACTGTTCAAACGTGTGCATTACTCTAGAGTGCCTGGGTGTAATTGCACGGGCAAAATCAAGACCAAATGGCCCAATAATTAAATAAGAGGAAAATTAAAACTGAGTAAATGTTAGAGAAAATTTTTTTAAAGTAGAAATTAAACGAATCTACATACACATGCATACATACTTCCAGTCTCTTGCTGAAATGCAGATTAAAGAAATGTAACTAGTTTACCTGAAAGCCAAATTCAATTAATTTGATATTGATGGGAACTCAGACACAGCCGAAAAAACAGTAGAGCTGACTGCAGATGGAGGCTGGTGTGGATTGACTTTGGCGCACATTAGAAGGTATTAGGCTGAGGAATCTCCTATTATGGAATGATCAGCAAATTGTCCTTCAGGTCTGCCACCTTTATTGCATCTCGACTTGATGTGAAGATAGACCCCACAGGGTACTACTCCTTGGTTATTTGTAACTGCAATGACAGTCTCTGTGGTGCCTGAGCAGTATAGAGAGGGTAAAGATAAGAGTCTGGTGCCACAATCTACTTTTTAGGTAGCATCCTAACCTATCTGTGAATATGTTATGAGCCGTTTCCCAGGATGTTGCTTCCATGGTTGTTTGGAGATGGGAATTGTTTGAAGTGCATCTGAGGTAGGGAAGGTGAAGAGTGAAGCAGAAAGCTGATGAGAGCCTGGGACAGTGTGGAGTTGTGCGTGGCATGCTAGTGGGTATGGGAGCTCAGAGTTGCTCCCAAGGGCCCCTAGTTTAGTGGTAGCCTCTGTCCACAGACTACATTTGGAAATGTCTGCCTCTTTGAAGTAGGGAATGGCAAAGGGTCTTTATCTCCTCTAAAAAAAAAGTTGTTGTAAACTAACAGCTGCAGGGTACAATGAGGGCCATCTAATGAAGGATCTGTTTGAACTGTTAAGGCACACAGGTGTTTTACAGTATTAAGCTGCCGTAGCTACTGATAAAGTAATTCTATTTCTTAATTAAATTTTAAAGTATTAACCAAGGCTTTGAGCTCTGAGATCTGAAGTATTTGAAAATAATCACCAATTTACATGCACTGTTATTTAATAATCATGGAAGTTTACATTTTTTATTGAAGAGACCACACATCACTACATAAAACTGATGCAACTGAATGTCAAAATAGTAGTCTCATAGTCTTTTTTCTTTGACACGATCCTGTAGGAGAAGTCCAAAGAGAATTTTAAAAGCACTCAAAAATATTTAGTTACAAATTCCTATTAATTAATTGATTTGTTAAAATTTCCCACTTAGATTACTAAAAATTAAATATAGAAATAGATGTTTACAGAATCAGAGACTTTGTTTTTAAAATGTGTATATATTCAAAAGTTTTTAGTTTTGGACTATCTTTTGCTTTAATATATGAAAAACTTTTTGTATGCTTTCCCTGTATATTGGTAAATTATCTGTTGAAGAAAAGACTGCAGTAACATTGTCTGAAAATGAAAGTTAATAATAGTAATGGATTTGTTTCCCATTATGGCCTGAGATCCTGTGGAAAATATGCAGTGTGAGATGTGATAAAATCAGTAGCTGAGGATTGAGGCTTTTCAAAAATACGATAGGTGACAGAATAAAGTTTGACTAAACTTACTGAAGTGTTGCCCACAAGTAAGTTTTTAGGGCAACTTCCCAAGTTAGAAGAGCAACAACGCTAATACTTCCTGCTGCCAAAGGCCACCCCCGTACACTGACTCCCTTGTCATCCAAACCTCTCCTGAGCCAGAATACATGCTGGTACCAAAACACTGAGTGCCAGGAAAAGCTTTCTAAATGCTTTGAAGGTAGACTACTGGAACAGGTTGCTTAGCAAAGCTGTCTAATCCCCTTTGTGGGAGATGATGAAGAAATGCTCAGGCAGTGATTTGATGTGTGCGGTCCATGTACTTAATCCTCTTCCGTTCCTGGGGGTTGATCGGATACCCTCTGGAGAGCCCTTCTTAGGCTACATATCTAGGATTTTTGTGATGGCAAACAGAGTAACATCTAATTGGCACTGATATTCCTTATATTGTTAGTGTCAGTAGGCCTCAACTGGTACTTGGGTTAAGTTGGAAATTTCCCTAAAGTCCTTAGGATAGACCTAGTTTGACTTGTAAATCAATAAACATTTCAGTTAAGGCTATACATATATAGTCCTTAAATATATGGAGTGAAAGGAAGTGGAACCGTTCTTCTAACCAGAGAAAGTAATTTTGATCCTTTGGCGAGACAAAAATGCATATATCCTATCAACAGGTTTTGCCATCAGTCGTATCAAGCCAGGTGAGGTCATATGAATTGCAGTCATAGCGTAACAAATATTCCAGATAGGTCTGTGCTACTTCTGGGATTATATTCTTGGAGCTCTTGTATCCTGAGGGCAGAGAATAAATCAAAGAGAGGAAATTAAGAGTGAGTTTGTGTGTTTGAGCCAAAATACACTGTAAGGACCATCCATAAGCAACAACACTCTGAAGGATAAATGTGTGGTAAGAGACTTTGTAGTATCATCCTATATGCCTGCAAAGGCAACCGTTTTGTGGGCAGAAATAATTAAATGGCTAAAGCACAACCACAAGTGGAAAAACAGTAATTTGATTGACTATTAATTTTTAAATTTTTTTTCCTGCTAAATACATACAAGTATTCCCAAGGTAAAAAAAAAAAAAAAAAACAGTTTCTGTTTTTTATATATAAATACCTTTTGAACTACTTTAATTAAGCTTTCCTATAATCTTCCCTCAGCTTATGTCCCTCAGCCACACAAATTATAAAATACGGTGATGTCATTCTGCTGTAATACTCTGGAGCTGAAATACCCTAAAGAAATACTGCAGTCTGGACAAATTGTTTAAATGCAAATAGCTACTGTTGTCAAGTTTGCCCAAATACAGATACTCCTTTTGCTACCTTACCACTTACTGAAATTCTGAAAAAGTGTTTTGGATGTGCATACATTATTACTATTTGGCTAGCAGTAGATGGTCAAAAGCATTAAGTGTTGGATTCTAAGCACTCGGGGAACAATTTTCCATATGAATGAAGACGAGAACTGGAGATGATTGCCTAATCTTCAATTCATGTATAAGTGTCTTGTGTTACACAAGGCTATTGTAAGTCATCAATGAAAGATGGAAGCTTGTTGCAGGGCTATGACTTTAAACTGCATCGGGACCAATTATTTACTTGCCAAAAACTATGTTCAAATTTGTGGGCATGTACAAAAGATGTTTAGACTTGAGACTGATTTTACACTCTGAGACTAATTTTTCCTCCAGTGGAATTTTGCAATAGCACAATTCTCTTATCTTGCTACTGTTATTTCCAATAGTATTCACCACTTGAATCGTCCCCGTATGAATGGTAAAATAATAAAATAAAATAATAGCATTGTCTTTATATTACTGTTTGTGCTTAGTATTGTGCTTAAGTGAAACAGGTCTCATTGTGCTACCTGACACAGAACTGTAGTTCTTAGGTTATCACAGAGGTTACAGCAAAGCCAGAGTTGTGTTCAGCACTGGCCTTCAGTATTTGTATTATGTTCTGATTCTTAGTTTCATCATGAGGGTACATGGAAGTCTGTGGCCATACTGTAGGCTAAGAATTGTCCAGAAAGTTTGAAAGCCATCAGTTTAGAGATATATAATATGAGATGTTGACCTGAAGAACTTGCCGTCCAAGTACATGCAAGGGATCCCCTGTCTGTGGCAAGTGGGACCAATTGCTCCTGTCTTAGCTGGCTTTGGATGGACTATAGTTACTGTCTGTACATCTGGGACTGGTGCACAGTCCCAGTCTCAGAACATATCTTTGATGACATGTGTGTAGATGTAGCATGCTCCTGCCCGTGGCACCAAAATTTGGGTTGTGTTCGGTAACTGGAATGTAACATGAAGCTCATGTCATTGAGCTTGAGATTGACTTTAGATTGACTCAGAATATACTGTCAGGCTTTTCTTTTCTTTTCTTTTCTTTTCTTTTCTTTTCTTTTCTTTTCTTTTCTTTTCTTTTCTTTTCTTTTCTTTTCTTTTCTTTTCTTTTCTTTTCTTTTCTTTTCTTTTCTTTTCTTTTCTTTTCTCTTTTCTTTTCTGCCAATGCAAACAAATAAAAAAGAAGAAGGTGAAAAAACATGAAAAAAAAAGAGATGGTTTTACTTTTTAGAAATGCACAGTCCGAGGAGTACAAAACATTTGGTTTAGACATGGGTAATTAAAACAAACAGACAAAAAAATCATTAGGTTCACCAAACTGCCAGTGGCATGAGGACTTCTTTTAGACAGAAGCCAGGGCTTGGGATGTTTGTCCTGGTTTTGGCTGGTCTAAGCTTAATTTTGTCTTCTATAAGATATGATCTCAAGCCACATCTTCCATTCTTCACCAAAAGTTGTGTACTATGCTGGAGTCAGATTAGGGAATTTACCCTAACCTTAAAAAAAAAAAAAAAAAAGTCCTTGGGAAAAAAAGTTGTGTTTGTTTAAAAATTCATAAACATGATTGGTATGGCCAAGGGGCAGAGGGCTGTGACATGTTAGTGGGAATGATGTTGGGGGCAAGAAGACAAAGGTATGAATAGTTTAATTCAGTGTTTCTACCACGTTCTCTGTAACTTGAAAAAGTAACCCTGAGTGTCTGAAATCTGGTCATATCTAAGGGAGTCTCACCATATGGTCAGGGGAAGGAAATAGGCATCTCAGGAGATTATTTAGTCTCATCCTGAAACCAGCCTCTAGTTTCTATGTGTTGAGCATAATCACAGCTGGGGCTGGCTTGCACAGACTTAGGTCTATAAAGGTGCATGAGAAGCATCCCTCCTTGTGTGTGTTCTAGAATAGGCAAAATCTCTTCTGCCCCTTTAATCCTCTTACTCCCTGGAGTGATTCCTTTCTCTCAGTACAGACCAGGTCTTAACTGGGATTTCTGCTGGTCTTCTCAGATGCTCCCTTGCCACATTCAGTTGTCTCCCCAGTACTACTCTCTCCCTGCCTAAAATTAAATAACTATTCCATGGGCTAATGTTGGTCAAACAGTTGAAGAAGTGGGTAGGCTTCAAATTGCAGCCTCAATGATTTTTCAATGTTATTCTTCCACTAAGACGTCAAACATCTTTTGCAGGAAGGGCAGCTGTCTGGGAAGTAATTTGATAAGTTTGCTTAGGGCAAGTTTAGACATGTGTTCTAACATAATACAAAATGTAGTTCATAATTTGATAGAGACATGTTCCTCTGTAACGGATACAACAGACAGATGGGGGAGCACAAGTTTCAAGAGAGACAATTATGATTCGTTTGCAAAACACGCGTGTTGCACGACAGCTGCTTGCCAGCATCAGCTATTCTTCTTTTGCCCTACAGCTGTGCAAATCTATATTAAAGTTTTTGAATTGTCTTAGAGAGAGAAAAATATTTTGTTTGATCTAGTGTGTTTTAAATGTCTTCTTTTTTACATCTTGAAGTAAAACATCTGGAATGTTTTGAAATGAAACACTTTTAAAATTAAGAGTTAAGTATTTGGAAGAAATGTAGTGAAGATCTAAGTTTTCAATACTTTTTCTGACTGTAATTAATCACTGAAATTGATCACTGCCTGATTTAAAACATAATTTAAACAGGCCAGTTTGAAAGAAAAATTCTGAAAGAGAATGAAGTAGTCTACAAACAAGAAGTAGGAGTAAAAAATAATCCTAAAAGCAACAAAAGTATAATTTGCACCTAATAGTTTTCAGGCTCAAATGTAGGTTTTCTAAATATATTTTATCCAGTTTTTATTGAAACATTTTCTTTGTTGCCATCTTTCTCCTTCTATTTTTTGTCAAGTCCCACTCCGAATTTAAAACCATGATGGTTGAATGGCTTCAGGGTTAGAGGAATATCTGAATTGATTTCCCATTGAAGTCACCCTTGCCTGAAATACAACAGCCCATGGTTTTACAGTTATTTATTATGTGCTCAATATGTATTGTATTGCCCAGCAGATAACAACCAAACGTGTACTCCGCTGTTACACTTGTAAGTGGAAAGCTTATTCCTTCTATGACAATTTTTCTGGCTTTCTTGGGGAACCAGCTAACATATATAGATTCTAGTAGTAGTTCCTAATTGTTTCAGAACCTTATTGGAAATGTGGGATGATTTAATATTTCATGTGGTTCCTTTCCTGCTTTTGTGCTTCAAAGGATTGTGAACAAATTAGCAAAAACCTCAGAGCCAGCTACTGTCCTATATCTGCACAACTCCCACTGGCTTCAACTTGCAAGCTCCGCTTAATGGCTGGAAGTGGATACGTCTTTATGGTCTCCATCTGATGACTGAACAGCTTAGAGACAATGAGACATGGGGATGCACTAGGGCTGCAGGATCAAACCCTTAGGAAGTGCATAATGCCAGTGTACAGCTGAAGGCTACTTGTAGGCCTTAGCTTATTTCACTACAATTAAACACATGTACTTTAATTTATACCTTACCATCTTTGACTTAATGTGAGAAAGAAAATTAAAAATAGCTCATTAAGTACAGTAATTTATGCATACATCCACAAAATTCTATAGACATGTTGATTGTTTTACAACAGGTTGTGCTGCAAGCAGGAAAATTATCTGGTGACTTTCAGTTCTCCTCTTTAAGAGCTGCTTGTTAAAACTTTGGATTTACTATAGAACCTTTAAAGTAAAAAAAAATGATGGCAAGTAAGGAATTTTTCAAAAGGGGAAAGAAAACTAAGTATTAATTTCAATCTGGACCCATAATAATTTTAGGGTACATTTTCAAATCTATATAATTAAGGGCTTTAGAAGGATTAGGAGACAGCTTAAGTCATAGGATTTTAAACTGAAATGCAGTCATGGGCTATGCATAATAATCTGGATTTTTTCCTACATTGATCAGCTGAAGGACAGTAGAATGGGTAATGATGAAACTGTTGTAGAATCCAAGTCATGACTCATAAATACCCCTTAATGTAAGCATAAGAATACGGTAGTGCTCTTTGCTTCTTCAATACATAGGTATATGAACAAAATGATCATTAAAATAACGAATGACCAGGCTCTCATAACATTTTTGACATAGATGGATGGATGGGTGGATAGACTGACAATCTAACATCTTGCTTTTCCTACAAGTTGATACTTTTTCTGAGTATCTGCTCTGCTGTGTCTGCATTCTACTGACTGAAAGATCATAATCACTCGCAATCATTTTCTTCGCGTTAGAGCTGTGTTGGCTTACTGGTCTTCTGTTTCACAGTTCGGATCTCTTCTAATAGACTGGCATAATAGGCTGTGGTGAGGAATCAACAGTAAAACCAGATGATGTCTCTCACCCCAGCTATTCCCTGGGGGAGGACAGGCTCTTTTTTGTTCTCTGTACAGCTTTTTGGGTCCTGGTCTGTGGCTATGACTTATCTACTAGAGAGACAAACAGAAAAAGAGTATTGAAGCTTGCTATTGCTTTCCATTACTATTATAGTACCGTCTCATCTGTCATAAAATCAATAGCTATAAGAAGGTTTTTAATAGATTTCAAAAGACTAAGTGAGGCTTGCCTTTAGGGCAAAACTCTGGGGCAAGGGAGCTGGAAGTTGGAAGGCATTTGGGAATAGAAGTTTTTCTCATATAGTGGGTGTAAAAAAAAAAAAAAAAGGCTTCTCTCAGGGACATTCAGAAAAGGAGAAAACCAACGTTTACATGAATTCAAAATAATTTAAAAAGCATCTGAGTCTTTCAGGTTCTAAATCCTTTCCTGACTTCTCAGACTAGCACTTTCAATATAATGTTCACAGATTTAGTTCTGGGCAACATGTCTTAGCCTTTACATAACCCACTGCCATTCAAATGATATTTTTCCATTCACAGATGAGTTTTGACTTCAACTTGGCTGCCAGTAGAATAAGAGAATTTGAATAAATAAATTTTAAAAACTAGCTTTGATAATTTTTTTAATCAGTTCAGAAGAGCTTCTACTTAAGCCAGATTTGTTTCAAAGAGTTCATAGAAGCGATGCCGAACAGTTTGGCCTGCCAATTTAAGCAAATCTCATAATGGTCCTAAAGTTTCTACCATCCCCACTAATTTCTACATTTTCTTTGAACTGATTTACATAAATGAATAATATAATCCCAGCCTCAGAGTACTTGAGTGAGAACTATTGAGCACATGTGGCCATCAAAGTCTATGGAAAGATTTCTGTCTGTGGAAAGATTTTTGTGGAAAGTGGGCTTGGTTCTTGGGTTCCCTGAGACCACTGCAATTAGGAATGGATTTTTCCCCTCCCTTTTATCGGAATCAGTGAGAATTGATTACTCTGAGACCTTTAAAATTCTGACCTCTCAACAGCCTAACTTGAAGCCTTGTTAAGGAATAGTTCATCTGTAAAGTTTTGCTTTCATTTGTACTATGTAAATCCAAATGTAATTAGTGAGAACTTGAAGTGGCCTAAGCTGAAGTCTGAAATGACCAGGGACATTGACACCCAGCTGAGGGTCTGACCCAAAAGGTATGGTGCTAAGGTTTGACTCACTTTAACTCTGTTCTCTGTTTCCTGTTGGAAAAATCTCCTGTTCAATGTTTTGTTGCTTTTGTTTTTTTTTTTTTAATTGAAACCAACTGTCTTTCATCAAAGAGGGGTAAAGTGTGGGATTCTTGAAATCCCAGATCAAAGAAAAGCAATTCTCTAGTCTCAGTTGGACAACATCAAAATTTCTGAGCTCCAGGTACTTTGGTGTTATGTGGACAAACAGGGTGGGTTGAAACCGCTAGCACACACCAGCATATCTCTGTGACCCTGTTGGCTTCTATGGACAGCAAATAAAAGATTGCTTTATTAGTGACATTATTTCAAACAAAAGCCCACTGGGATAAATTTTAAAGCAGAAGTTATAACATAAGAAGGATTCATATTTCGTTAAATGGAATAAATTTTGGCATATAATATAAACAATAATTTTTTTTCCTACTGGAGGAAAACTCACTGGAATTAATTAAACTTTACCAGGGATAAAGTTTATTCAAAGTGTACAAAATACACCTTATTGAAATTATTTTTATTTGTAATGAGTAGAATGATTACAAAATAGTTTTAACAGCTTTAAAAATTCAACTTTAGAGAACTTTTTTGAGCTGCCTGCTAATCGAACTCACAACAGTCTAGAAATCAGCAAAATAATAACAATAAAAATTTCTGCAAATGTGAAAAAGAGCTGGACAGTCACGCAGGCTGCCTGTATCAGTGCCGAAAAAATGCTTCTTCTTTATTGTTCTTAAAGATTTTCTCTGGAAAAAAAAAGGCTTTTCTTGATATTTTCATTCTCAGTAGTTACATTTTCCCTTGATTTGGGAGTAAAATATTTCCAAATATGATTTGTGTTGAAAATTCCAAATATTTATGATGTCAACTTGTAGAATAGCCTAAAGGAGAAAAAAAAAAAAAAAAAAAAAAAAAAAGAGGGTTAGGGTAAAGAACTGGAATGTTCACAAGTGTGTTGGAGGACAGAAATCTTAAACAGTGTCATATTTATGAGCAACCAAGAGGCTACATTCTGCTCTCAATTACTATGGCATAAATCTAGAATTACTCATTGGAAGTTCAAAGTTTTTGCTGCAGATTTACACCCATATAACGAGGAACAGAGTTCAGTTCTGTAAGGGTGGGAAAATTAATTTGGCCAGAATGTAACTAGCCTGGAACTCAAACTCTAATGAGAGGGAAACCTTTTCCAGGTCAGATACTAGACTGCACATTGTGTATCTTTTCTTTTTTTTCTTACTGCCTCCTCCAACTTCTTTAGCTAATGTATTGAAGTGAGCATAGAGTCCTGTTCCTTGCAGTAGCATCTCATGGTATGGGGCATTGGACTGGTTCAGCTTTATCACGTAAGGCAGAATGAAAGTACACAGATATGGCAGAGTTAAGAAGCTCCATAAAAGGCCAAAAGGAAGCAGGGCAATATAAGCAAAAGTTGCTGGATTATAGTAAAGCATAGAGACTTAAAAAGGGCAGCGAGAGGGCTCAGGAAACCACAGGAGAACAGTAAGAGGGAAAAGAGAGTTAGAAACAAAATCCCGTATTGAGGAACATTGGGAAAGCGCTAAGTCTTTCCCAAATTAAAGTAGTTTTCAGAAAAGGCTAGAATCTTTTGACAGATTGTCAGGGAGGATTTTTTGAATACTCTTCTAGTTACAGCTCTCAGCGTTGCTCAGGTGGTTCATGCTGCAGAAACTGTAATGCTGTGCTATCATGGTTTCTGAAAAGAAAATAAAAATACTGCCTGCACATCTTGTTCTTATTCTGGAGAAGATTCTCTCACTGGGTGCAGGGAAGGGAATGGAATGAAAAATAAGACTTTCAAAGAGAGTAAAAGAAAACAATAAAGGAATAAAAAGGAATCATGTATGGAATCTAATTATACCTTTTCTAAATGTAGAGAGAGAGACTGGACTAGTATGTCTCAGACTTAGCTGACTAAAGTAGCTGGAATTATGCAGTTTTGTACTAGTTGAAAATCTTCCTGGGTCTATCAACAAAGTTATTGAACTATTGACTGTGATGCTATGTGACTTTGTAACTAAGACATGTTCTGTAGATAATGGTCTCTGCCTTTGTCACCATAGAAGGTCTGCATGCCACTGCTGCTGTTTTCACTTGTGGCTGTTAACTTAGTATTTGCTGATTTTTACATAACAGTGTCTATTTAGCTGGATGCTCCAGCTAAGTAACCAGTTTAGCCTCCCTTCTGGTTTTGATAAAGCTATGCTTTCTTCATAGCTCATCCTAGAGTTATTGTAGGTGGAACAGAATTATTTTGGCTTTCTATTCTATTTTTTAATTTGTGAATGCTGATGTTGCTTTTATGGCTGCCATATGCTTGTTACATATGTCAGTTCTAAAAGCCCCACTGATGGATGAAAGCTGGGAGAAGAGCTTTATCATTTGTCTCCCATCTAGCACTTTTCTTGCATTTGAAGGTAAGTCCAATATAATAAATAGTCATAGCTTCTTTTTTTTTTTTTTTTAACATGCCACATCTGTAAGGTAATATTTCTCCCAGTTTTCTGAGAAGCAGGAAGGAAGCATCTAACATCTGCAGGATTTGGAAGTTATTTTTGACAGCTGTGTGCTATTGAGTGTTTCTTTTTTTTTTTGTGAAAGATAAAATGACCCAGGTGAATTGCTCAAAAGGCATTAATGACTGTCAGACATGTTAAACATGTGTACTTATATGTACATAAAGATACACACAAAAGATAAAATCATGCATCTGTAGACAGAGTGGTGGTGAGAAAATATACTTTGCTGACCTGAAAAGCTGCTATTGTAATTCACTATTAGATTTAAGATGGCACATGGTATATGGTGTAGTATAGATGGAAGGTGTTTGGCAATGAGAAACAGTAATTCATCTTTGACACCTATTGATCAAAAACCCGGAAAGTTTGGCCTAGCGACATACAGAATCCATTTCAGCAGTTGGCCTGGAGCACGCTCTGATCACAGCAGAATGGAGCAAGGCACAAGCTTTCAAGGCTAACTGTAGGAAATGTTCACATATGGACAACAGGAGATAGAGGCAGACGGTTGAAATTTTTAGTATATATGTTGCTCTAATTTTTATTTGAAAGAGAAGAGCACCCACTCACAGCTAAATCATACGTGGTCAAGATTTTTCATTCATTGACACACACGGCCTGTCTGCTTAATATTTTGCAGGTAGAGATGAGTCACTATCTCTGCCAGAGCTCCAAGCTGGCCAAGCACAAGCCAAGGGGCAAGAAGCCACAGTGAGTGTGGTAATAAGCTCTGGTGAAGAAACACTGCTAAAAAACATCAGCTCTGTATAGTGTTACCATAACTCCTCAATCAGAGCAGGTGAATAGCATAAAGACATGGGTGGAAAGAGCATGTCTGCTTAGCAAAACAAAACAAGGTACTTCAAGGTACTCCACGATATCTCTTCTTCACCTAAGAACTTGGGATCCAAAATGGCAGTACTGGTCAGAGCAAGGATCCATCATTCAGTATCCTGCTTCTGACCATTGGCAGTAGAACATGCACAAGGAAAGTGTGTGGAAATGGGGCATATAGAGTTGTTGAGGTTGGAAAAGACCCTTAAGATCATTGAGTGCAACTGTAAACCTAACACTGCCATGGTGCATAATGCTTCCCCCAGTACACTCATCCAGCACCAGAGTAAGGTAAATGACAGATTTTCCAATGGGAATTGTGGTGATTTAATGGGGATCTTGTAAGTCTTCATCAAGAACTACAATGTTTGTCCATACTTTATCTCGAGATGTTGTTTGCTGTAGGAAATCTTGCCTTTAAAATGCCTGTCAGTATCTCCTGAATTACTGCAAATCACAGGAAATGTAGATTAAATATGAAACATTTATGTGGTTAAAGAAAATTAAAATAATGTGGGTGTTGGTAAGGAAGGCTTACTTGATAATAAAATTAGTTATGATCACTCTCTGCAAAGAGTAACAGGAAATCAAAAACGTGGCTTGGATCATTCACCTGTACTGATAAGCAGTGAGGAAGGAACAGGCAATATTATGCACCGTCGACCAAGGTTCAGGGAAGCAGATGGGTAGAGGTGGTATAGCTAGCACAGTAGGTATTCTAAATTGTGGGTGGTGCAAATCAGCGCTGAATGACAGTCTCAAAGCAAGAAGGAAGCAGACAGTAGATTGTGAGTCAGAAGCGCTCCTCCAGCTGCAGTGCAGTTCACACTTGTTTAACGTCAAGTATCAAAGCTAGTCCCTGAAAACCTATCCATCTTTGTTTTCATGAAGTATTAACGTAGTCGTCTTTTTTTTTTTTTGAAAGACCTATAGCTAACCTTTCACTCCTAACCATTTTAATGATTATTAAAAAATTACTCTGTTCTTCACTGCTGTGTACACTTTTGACAGAGCAAGTTTTCCTCATATCTCCCAAACTCCCTGTGCAGTAATTTCCATTGACTGCAGGGGTATCTGCTGGTGATAGCAAAGCTGATTGACTTCAAAGCCTGTTACTGTTGTTGCCGCACTTGGCCAAGAGTCTACTCATGACTGTAGCAGATGTTTCTAAGCTTTTTTTAAAAGTTGCTTTTTTTTTTTTTTTTTAAATAGACCAATGGGAACCTTATGCAGCAGTTTTTCACTTCAATCCCGAAGCAAATGCCAACATAGCTATGATTTTGAAACCTTCTATCAGATCTACAGTGCTCTCAAGAGGAAAGTTTCCCTTTCCAGCAGATGAAAGCATAGGTTTGCCACTCTGCCAGCTACCTGATGGCAGATAATCAGCAGATTCCTGTTTAGTCTCAGTTTCTTTATCTTAATGGGTTATTTTTTACAGTTTGTAGAAAATTTCACAGTAAGTTTATTCTCTGAAGAAATTTTGGATGAAAGTTTTGAACAGTTCACACTTAGTATTAAGGGTCAGAACACCTTTGATTAATCCACAAGTACTGCTGACTTCCTTTTCATCTAATTAGGACTTGTAAGCATCTCCTTAGCATCATAAAATATTCCATCAGGATTTTAGCCTGTATGTGCATTCATCAAATTTTGAAGTAGGGGCAACTGAGAGCAGTAGTGGTTGGAGAGAATTTATGAAGACCATTTTTCAGGAGAATCAAAAGATCATTTAAACTTTGGTCAAAATTTCAAACAGAGCAAAACTGCTTCCCTTAATAACGTTAATAAAAACAGACCAGGAATTCTGTTCCTTATCACTTCCACTGAAAGTAATGTTATCACTTAAGAATGTAATCATGCATTCTAGAAATATCTGGGTTTGTGGTGTCTACCTTAGAAATTTCTGCAGTAACTTTAGAGACAGCTGGAACACTCTTAAATGCCCTGAGAAGTGAGGAAAATGCTCATTTTGGCAATGCAGTATTGAAGTCATATACCTGTAATATATTCTAAGACAGAAGGATATAGGGCAAGTAATTGTTGAAATCAGTAACTCACCACAGCCCAACAAAGGTGATATGAAGCCAGAAATCCTTTCAGAGACTGAAAGCCAGATGGGGAAGAGAGCGGAGATGCAAGAGGAAGAAGGTACCAGCTAGTGGCTAGAAGGATGCTGGAGAAGCCAGTGTGCCTGCTATGGCACACTGCGCCCTGGAGAGGGTTTGTAAATGACAAACTGAGGGAACAAGGAAGAAAGGAAAGAAAAGCTGGCACTTCGATTCTTAGCCTAAGTACAATCTTTCAGACCAGTTTACACAGATGGAAATAACTGGGGAGTTTTCCGTCTTAGCTGCACTTAAGAGCAGCTTTGAGAGTCTTCAGCATTTATTGTTTGGTTCATGTACTTAGAAAGGAAGAAATGGATTATCCATTTTTTTTTCTTTTCCTCTTTCACCTCCCAAAGAGGAAAGCTGATGCTTTCATTAAGCTTTACCAGCTGGCTGTATGCTCTAGTCAGTAGGTCAGTATGTAAATACTTACATAGTGTGTTCAGTTCCTTGTCCTTACAAAATTTTTGTTTACATTTCCCAGTCCTATAGTATTCAAGCTTCATTCCTCTGAGCCAAATACTTAGTGATTAAATACAGTGCATAGCAAAGAGAAATAATTATAGGTTTTAACCCATACAGATGTATAAACTAAAAAAAATCCCTACTCAAGAGAGTACTGAGGCCCCATATATACTTGGAAAGGTCACTTAGCTTCGTGGTTCCGCTTTACTGTATTTTAATATATCTTACATACTCCACAAAGAGATATGGTACTAAATCATGCATAAAGGTTTGAAACCATCTGATGGAAGATGCTGCAAATGTACTGCGTGAATAAACATTATAAAAGATCTGGTCACTTCTGTCAGTTAATGAATTCAAAACCATAAACTCCTGGCTGAGGTTTGAAGGGCTAAATTGTTCAGAGGATAAAACGATATCCTTAGTTAAAAGTTGTCCGCTTTGAAAAACTTCCCCAAACATTCAGCCAAGGCAGAAGGATTTCCTTCAGGAAGCCGGATGCACCTTTTTCTGTGACTGTAACTGGGCTTTGGATTATATATCTTTGGGAATTCCAAACTGTTAAGAAAAACAATGCAGCCTACTCAGTAGTGTTACACACTTGCAGAGATTAAATACTTGTTACACGTCGTACCTTGAGACTAATGGTTTCACCTGACTTTTGCAATAATGTGGGTAGAATTATGCTGTGAAGATGAGTCAGAGCTGAACAACTTGTCTCATCATTATCTGGCAGATTGAACATCTTTTGTTATACCAAACAGACACATGGAGTGCTTCTTGCTTCAGGTCAACATTCACGTATCATAAAAGTTTAAACCTGGCTTGTCTGTGTTTATGAAATAATCATCGAAGCCGTTTCAGGTGCCTTTAGTATTTTAGTATTATCGGTTGCTTTTTCAAGAATTCTCTGTCCCCAGCTTGGGAAAACTTTCTGCTCAACCTGAAATCAGTGCTCACAAAATCGTGTGATTGTATTGGCACATTCAGGCTCTTTCAGAATTTGTCCCAGCTCACGTGAGCTATCGACACAGCTGTTACACCAGTGGGATGAAGCAGGGAAACAGCTCGGAACAGACCTCTGCAGTCTCTGGACCCCTGACATTTCCTGTTTGACCCTGGACACATGCAACAGCTTCCTTGTTGAAGATCATAGACCAGAAGGAGCAAACAAATCTCTTGGCTCTACTTTTGAGGCAGGTGTCCCCTTTCTTGATATTTCCTGTGGTCTGGGAGACTCTGCCAGCTGTCTGTTCTGTTCATGCAAGCAGTCTGTCTGGGGCTGGGGGTCCAGAAGCGGAGCAGCCTTCATGGGACTCGTTCTGGTATCAGATGTGTTCAAGGAAAGGAAATTTATCCTGTGGTGTTGTGCTGTTAATGTTTATTCCTGTTAAGTCTTGAGAACAAAAATTCACCTTAATATTACAACTGACAGATACCTTCTTTTATAAGGTGACTTGGATTTCAGGTGTGTTTACTCTTGTTATATGGAATAAATATTACAGCTTTTTCTCAAAAGTGGGAATTACTATACTGAATGCATGCATACTTTCTTACTCTGAGGTACAGATCATTCATCTAACTCATAATTTCTGTTAAACATTGATTGCTTCACACTTTCAGAGTTGTGCTTTATAGCCAGATCGTCATCATTTTTAATTGTTATTAGCTGAAGAAATGGTCCTGCTTTCAACATTTTGCTGGAACTGCCACAACTGTTGACAAGACTATGAATAACTGTGTTTTGACTTTTGCTTTGTTTTCCCATTTTTTGTCCCTCTTTCCACTTTTATGTCCTTATCTAACAACCCACTTGAAATGTTGCCCTCTGTTTTATTCCACAGCTCAGTTGTCTTCTAGTTTCCTCATAACTCTCTAACCCTTCCTGCATAACTTCATCATTTCCCTTGTGTCGGGGCTTCAGTCACGATCTGTGTTCATCCTCCTGCATTCCGAGTCCGGATGATGTCTTCTACCTGCTTGGCTTAAGGATGTCGAAACTGATAAATGTCTAAGCGGGTAAACGGGAAAACTACAGGTCCTGTCTCTGTACACTGTTTAGCCTGACCTGTTTCTTTGCAATCCCTTTCTAGATACGTCTCTATCACTTCATGTAACCAATTGAAGATCTGTGTCTCTTGTTTCTGCCAACCGCATCTTTTTACTCACTACTTTCTCTATCCTGCCTTTTGTCCCTCATGCCAGGCAGTCTGGTGTTGTCTTTGATTTCATGTAACCCCACGTTACAGCCACTTCTTGCAACTTCTCCACCCCTGGTTTCTCACAGACATGCATTCTTTCTGTTTGGACACTACTCACGCATATTTAAATCATCCTCATACCTTCTTTGGATTCTCCCTGGCAGCCCTGCTTGATGGTCACTTAGCTCCCCGCCCCAGAGCTACCAAGGACAATCCCACCGAACTCACATTGCCAGCACAACACCTAACAAGGCATCTTTCTTTGCAGCTTCCAGCTGCATCCAGCTTCCAGCTCCATCCTTTCCCCACAGTTATGCCCCGTTCCTCCCTTTGCAGACATCTTTTGCCTGCCATCCGCTGCCTGTCCAGCTCTACCACCAGCACCTGCCTCTGGTGCCAGTTCATGTATGTTGCCCACAGATGCTTTACCCTGCACTTTCCTGTTAGCATGGCAAACACTACTGAAGTTTAGCTGTTAAATATTCTTTTTCTCCTGACATCCTTCATAAAACCAACATTCATCACAAAAGCCTTTCAAGCAAAAAAATGTAGCTAAGTGATTTCTAAGGATAGCAGATGTTTATTTATCTTTTGCTTAGAATTAAAATGAGAGGAATCATAAAAAGGAAGACCAGACCTGCAACCAGGCTTGTAACCACATTCTTACCTATGGAGTAGTATTATTGTTTCCTTCCACTACATTTCTCAGTTCCTGCAAATAACCTTGTGGATTCTTCTTGTATCTGTGGTAGACCAGAAGCACTTCTGGGTTTTATCATTGTAAAAATTCTAGCAAAATAGGGTTCTGAAGTTGATGGCCCTGGTCCTAGCTTACAAGTAGGGTTCTGAAGTTGATGGCCCTGGTACTAGCTTACAAGTTACAATATAATTAATAATTATTTTGGAAGAGTAATAGTTATTTTGAAAGCGTGACACTAGCTTCACATCATTGTTTCCAAACCCTGTTGGTTTTGTATTACAGATGACTTTGTCCTAGTAAGCTTGCTTACTTACTACTTTTAGGGTTTCTGTGCTGGGAAACTGGGTTGCAAAAGAGACTGTGGGTACCATGACCTCATCATTCATATTCAAAAGAAGAACAGCAAGATTACCATAATGCATTACTTCGTAAAATTATAACCCTGAGAAGTAATAAGATTCAATTACATTTTTTTGGCAGAGTTCTTTTTCAGAAAGTATCTGTCTCATGGCTCTAGTTTATTCTTTGTCTTGATCATTGGTTAGCAGTCCTCATGAGGGTTTTTCATCTCCTCAAACCTTGCAAGAGATAAATCCCTCTTTTCCTGTGGCCTTTGCATATGTGCACTTTCTAAAGCATTAACTGTAAACAGTTGTGCCTAAGAAACCTAAATTCCTTACACAGCCACAGTGCTTCATGATGCTGGAGAACAAATGCAGACCGCACAAGGAGCCTTCTTCCCCTTTGCTCTGCACAAGTCCCGAAAGGTCACACCGAACAAGAATACTCCACTCGTTGGAGTGGAGTGGTGAATCCTCTGGGCTGAATGTTTAAACTGCAAAGCAGTTACCTCTATGCAGGCTTGCATAAAGCCCATTTGGGCCACTGTTAATGGTGGCAAAACCCAAGAGAAGATAGGCAGAGGATGCTGAAATGGATTTGCTGATCCTCTGTACACATACCTCGAAACTCAGGAGATTCCTAAACCAAGTCAGATTCACTCCTACAAACTACAAACAAGAATGGGATAGTTTATAAGTCAATATAGAGAGCTGAATTTGTAACTACTGTGTGAGTGCGATCTTTGTCAATGAAAGACAGAGCATAATACTGTATCTTGCATTTTTATTCTGTTAAATATTTTCAAAGGGTGACTTGAGAGGATCCTTTCAGTCTGCTTCTCATTTACTCTGTTTTCTTCTCAATGCTTTTTCTAACTCTTGCCATCCTTAATTTGAGAACTTAAAAGTCCTGAAGGCTCTTACTTTCTCTTGGGCTTTCAACTATAGAGTTAATAGAACATACTACTCAGGGAAGGCACAGTTAATATCATGTAGGATATTAGTGGCAGAACAGGATTCAGGTCATCCTATCTCTCTCTGTTTTATTTTGGAAGAGATAACAAGAAAAACATGTGGAGCATTTTTGTCCATAATGTGGGATGATAAAATCCCACAGGAGTTTAATGATGTGGCATTTCTGCATATTTTTTTTCCTTATATCACAGTTTAAAATTATTCCCTTGCTATAGACTCTCAAAGGAGTTTACAGTTGTCCTTTTAAGCAAGCATTTGTGCTGCTCAGCAATTTGGACTGTCCATTGTGACTCATTTTATAGCCTGCTCTGCTTGCCTATCTGTCTTGTATTTCCATGTGCAAGGATTTGAGGTTGCCAGCAAGAATATTTCTATGAGCAACAAGCAGAAATGATGTGTTGGACATGGACTTCATGGAGCTTTAAATGTTTTTAGAAAAGGAAGTGTTAACATTGAATAGATGACGTTAGCACCACCACTAAAAGGAAAAAAAAAAAAAAGAACCCTGAAAAGCTGTATTGACTAAATCTTCTAACAATGCTCGTGATTTTCCTATATCCTGCTCTGTGTTTTTGTATGGATTTTTCATAGCACAGACAGACATTACCAGCACTGTGATTCAGCGTCTGCTCCTAGCCACGCTCTTGCACGATTTTAACCTGATTTCACGGGAGGAACAGGGAATGAAACACCGTAGCTCATGGTTGTCAGCAGTGAAAAATAGCCAGGAATCAGACAAACAGCTTCATTGCTGAGATTATTTCCGGGATAAAAACTCTTCCAACAGCTGTTTGCTTTGGCCACTACTCAGGTCCTTTTTTTTTTTTTTTTTAAATCAGAAAAAAAAAAGAGGGTTTTTTTTTTTTTTTTTTTAAGATGTGGGCTGGTTATTTATGTAGTCAGGAAGAGGTCTCTGCTTCCAGTGTTCTGGTCTCAGAGCTGTTTTGACAGTTGGAGTACAGGGAGGTTTCAGCTCTTCTCTCCCTCCTGCTCTGCCGTCCTTCATTCACTTAATGCACAGACCTGGAATGCTGTAGGAAGAAGAGAAAGGGAATTTATGAGTTCTTTAATCCCAGACAGGCAGCTCTGTGGCAGTTACCTTCAAGAGAAGTTCACGCCCCAAAGGAGTGTTTAGTCTTACAGAGCCACTGACTCACCGAGCAGTGTGTGTGAGTGGCTGCGAGGGAGAAGCGGAGAGATGAAGGAGAAGTTTTGCTTCCTTGTGAAACTCGTAGTATTATTGTTTTAAGACGTTTTTGAAAAGATGACTGCTACTTTCGTTTAAAGTATTTGTTCTGGAATTGCTGAAGCTGGAGTCTACAAGACTGAGGTCAGGAGCATTTTCTTTGGCAGAAAGAAGATACTTTTATAGAAGCCATGCCTGTACTTGGGGTTGCCTCCAAGCTAAGACAGCCAGCCATAGGGTCAAAGCCTGTTCACACTGCCCTCCCGATACCAAACCTTGGCCCCGCCAGCTCGCAGCAGTACTCACCAAAGTCTTTGGAGCTTACTGGGGCGGAGAGCTCGATGCTTTCTTGTCAGCTTACATTAAAGTCAACCTGTGATTTTGGAGAGAGGAGAGCGCTTCAAGGAAAAACCCAGGAGATCGAAGATAGCAAGGTTAGTTGTAAACTTTACCTGCAGATCTCAATTCTCAGAAAATGTTGATTTGCTCAGACAAAAATCTGACAGAAACCTGCTGCATGCAGAACTTGGGTGGAAGTGGGTAAATAGACTTCTGCTGTCATCAGTGAACTGGCATAGCAGCCTTGGTAATTTTTTTTGCTTGGTATTGCTATTTGAATAAATATTCTGGTTTTAAATGTTAGTGTTGAATGTTTCACAGATGCATTTTGATAAGGATCAGGAGAATCACAAGTAGAGAAAAATCATTCCAGCACCCAGTAAACAGAGCAATGACATGACAGTACTCAAAAAAAAAAAAAAAAATCTTGGCTACTTCATGTTATATTATGATGTTTAAAAAGAGCTCTCACACCCACACCTATTCCCACAGGGAGGCTCTTTTTAAATAAAAACAAGTAATTGATTTTCTTTTCACTTTTCAAATGATCTGGCTACTCCTGCTGCAGAACTGCTGAACCAGAAAAACAGCTTCTCAGTGAAAAGTACCTGTGTTTTTCTCTTTTGCAAAATAGCTTCTTCCTAGTCCCTATGTAGCTCTCGATTCTTTGTGATTTAAAAAAAAAAAAAATCTGAAGTAGGATGCCACTATGTTTTTAGACTGCTTAGGGTTTTTTTTTGTTTTGTAACGGGTTTGGTTTGGTTTTTTTTTTTTTTGAGTCTTAATTAATAATTAAAAACTTCTGCTTAATTTTCTACTACTCTTTCTGCTGTAGTTGAAAAAAAATTTCATGCTATGAGCATGAGTACTGAGTCCCTTCTTGTCAGTAGTAAATATTCCTGTAGGTCTTTCAGTCAGTGCATTACGGCTGCGTGTGGTTTAACAGCTTCAGCAAGCAGTGTGATGTGAGGTTACTTTCTTTTGCTTTTCTAGTGCCTTTGGTTTGTGGAACTGATTACCACACTATGATTAAACATATATTTGTAGTTGCTTCATATTTAATTTGAGGACACTTGAATGTCATCAGAGTTGTTCAACTGGCAAGATACACATATGTACTTGGTTTTCCTTTGTTTTTAGTTACTGGGTTAATTCTGTATTAGTGAAGAAAGTTGGTTTTGTGGCTAAAGTGTAGAATTGTGATGCTGAACATTTGGTTTCCTTTCTAGTCTCTGCCACATATCTCCCCGTGTGATTTTGGTCATGTCACTTAATTTTTCCCTTGGATTTTTTTGTATCACCTCTTCCTGCCTTCCAAAGTTGATGCATTGGTGGTCTCAGACATGCTACATAGAAATGTAAAGGAGGAGCAAACTCTTCATTTCTTGATTACCAGAAGTGATGAATAGCTCTTTTCTATGACATAAGTGTAACATGAAAATAATAATATAACTTTTCAACACAACTCCTGCTTACTTGCTTATTTTTAATAGAACATATTCTTATGTTTTCTTTTAATGTTCTTTAATGGATATTGTATGAAAAATAAATTGGATTTGCATGTACTATTTTCAGAAAAAAAAAGAATATAGTTAAATTGCCTACTGAGAGATGTTTCTCAATTCTTTAAAGAAGTGTGGAGAAAGATATAAAGCATCTTGTCTTCCGTATTTAAACCACTTGGGAGCTATTAGTAATTAGTATGAGACCTAATGGGAGCCATATTCCTTCCAAGGCATCTGGTCCTGAGCACTGCTGCAGTGCTTGTGAGTAAAGTAAAAGGCTAGGTGGACCCAGACAGTGATCCCAGTTTGCCATTTCATGTTTCATGGGTTTGACAGTAATTGTAATCTTAGAGTCTGTTTTTTAAAGAAAAAAAAACAAACATGAAAAACCAACCTACAAAAAAACACCCTATGAGCCATTACATCTTTCTCTCTTTCTGGTCTCAGTGGAGGCAGCTGAGCACTTTTAAAAGATGATCCTTAAAGAGTAAGGCTGGTTTGTGCATGTGATGGTCTGAAAACCTTTCCTGGCCACCTGGATTTACAGAAATGCGAGCATTCAACATGTTACTCATTTCTGCAGCCTTTCTGTATTCCTCCCTTACAACATTCCTCCCTCCAACATTCCCAGTTAAGCTGAGTGGCAGCCCTTTGCTCAGTTTTCTTCCAGGCACAGTTTTTTGAAGGATGCTCTTTTATCCACCTTTTCAGTTTCATGAAATCTTTTTGTGAAGGTAGTTTGAACTATAAGGTGGGTGGTTATGAGAAATAAATTATTTTTAGACTTTTCTTACTAGTAAACGTAAAAATATAACCCTTATGGTGTTGAATGCTATTTTTCTGCATCAGTGATGGAGATCCATGCCACCCTGTTTCCCAGTGCCTCGGCGGTATGGCCAGGTTGTCTAAGCAGTAGTTCTAAGCACAAATTTGAGGGAGTCGTTAGGGTTAATATCTCTCCAGGTTTACTGAGCAGATGCAAGTTCTGCGGTACAGATTGTGTTGTCCCAAAGCTTGACCATTTGTGAGTGCTGTTTCCAGTAGACCTTTGGTTGATTTCTTTGGTTAGCAAACATGCTAATCAAACATGTGACTTTCCTGTGTGGCTCCGTGGTACACAATTATGTACACTGTGAATGTTTCATTATAACAGTGATCAGATAAATGGTCTTTCAATCAAAACGTAATGACTGCCTAGTCTGAGTTACCAACTGAGAGTAAAATCTGCCTATGCAGCATACTGCTTGTATGCTTATGTTATGTCACTGGATGTAAGGCAGCACTGATTTTTGTGGGGAAAAATGATGGATATCTATTTGCAAAAGACAATGGAACATAGGAATTAATCATCTGATTAACTTTTGCCCTTGGCTGTTGGATTGCAGCCTTTAGCATTGTTTTCTTTGGTATTTTACATATGCTTCATTGTGGGTCACCAGCTTTCTCATCCTGTCTGGAATGCACATGGATTGACACATGAAGTCACTGTGACATATCCTGTTGCTATCTATAAGTGCTAAGTATTCCAAAATAAATTTGGTTTATACAGGTCAATACAGCAGGTCATTGCCACCCAGCTGTTTCCTCTATGGCCTTCAGTCTCACCACACCTGATTGTTCAAGACTTTTGACACTTGCGTTGGCTTTCTCGCACAACTGCCTTGCCAAGGCTGATTAGGAATACAGCTGCAAACAGTTCTCTTTTCCCTGGGCGTCTGTCTGATCTCACATTATTTTGCTGCACATGTAGTCCTGGTTGTCTTCTTTGCTGTGGACCTTATGCAGTTTGAAGTTTAATAAAAGTGATGTTATGATTTTAATAAAAACTGGGGTAGAAAAAGGTTGAGGTGATCATGTCCAACTTTTTTCTTAATTGGATAGAACATAGTTAAGGCTAGGAGAGCAAATAATAAGTTGCTAATTATTTAAATTATTCTGTGTGTAGTTCATTTAAGTATACTTTTGTTCAAAATTTTCATAATTTGTGCTTTGGTACTAAGTCACATACAGGTCCATCTGCTTTCTTGCTAAACCCATTAATGTTTAAACTAACTGCATAAACACTTATAATGTGAATAGTCATGCAAAATATTTGAATGTAAGCACTCAGAGCACATTCTTTTTCCCTGAATATCATATAGACAGAAGTTTATTCCTATATATGTACACAGGAAAGGAATCCAGCTGCTGGATTCATGAGGTGAAATGCTGTCTCTCTTTGAAGCAGATGGAGTTTTGCTGTTCAGTTGGACCACAGAGTGTTTTTATTTAAAGCTCCATCTGAAAACATCAATATGATTTGCAATATTTTTCCAAGTATGGGTACAGTATTATTTATATTTCTGTGCCACTACTTTTGTACTGCTTGCTAAATTAATGAGACCAAAATTATTGGATCATGCTAGGCTGCCTTGTGATACTGTTCTAGTTGTAGAATGGGCTACTAAACAGTGACAAAATAAGAATATACCAAGTTATATAAAATTATAGAATAGTTAGGGTTGGAAGGGGCCTTTAAAGGCCATCTAGTCCAACCCCCACCGCAAGGAGCAGGGACATCTCCAACCAGATCAGGTTGCTCAGAGCGCCGTCCAGCCTGGCCTTGAATATTTCCAGGGATGGGGCATCGACCACCTCTCTGGGCAACCTGTCCCAGTGTTCCACCACCCTCATTGTAAAAAATTTCTTCCTTATGTCTAATCTTAATCTACCTCCTTGTATTTTAAAACCATCACCCCTTGTCCTATCACAACAAGCCTGCTAATAAGTTTCTCCCCATCTTTCCTATAAACCCCCCTTAGGTTCTCTAGAAAGATAAATGAAGCAATGGCTTAAAACTAAAGGAACAAAGAAAGAGTTTGTTTGCAAACCCAACTTATTCTGGTCACTAAATGATAGCTCTGCACTATATTGACCTCTACCAAAATGCCAGTGGCAATAGCATTTTACTCCAGGTCACCATGATTGATTTCAGCTGCCCTGAGACATATTATGGAATCATAGAATCTTAAGGTTGGAAGAGACGTCCAAGATCATCAAGTCCAACCATCAACTCATCACCACCATGCCTACTAAACCATGTCCTGGAGTACCATGTCTACACCTTCTTTGAACACCTCCAGGGCTGGATAATCCACCACTTCCTTGCGCAGCCTGTTCCAATGCCTGATCACTCTTTCAGTAAAGAATTTGATGGTGCAGCTACAAGAGTACTACCACGAATCTGCCTGGTACAAAGCTAAGCAGCTGCTGAGAGTCAGCACCCCTGCTAGGTGCATCGGTCTTCTGGCCTTCCTTCCTGGGGCTGCTCCTTGGTGTGCTCTGCTTTATCCTCCCAGGGTTTTCCTGCCATCATCAAACTTCCCTCTTCCAAGAGCACTGCATCATCATTTATGCTTGCAAAGTGAATCTTCTCTGAGCTGAATCTGATATATTAATTGTCGTGTTTTGGTTATATGACTTGGATGATAAGATTTTAGCCTTCTTTCCTGAGTTAATTCATTCCTTTACTGTGGTATTATCTTATTTCTTTTTTTCCCTTGTTTTCAGTTTCTCTTTGTCCATGCTATCTGTCTGCTGCTGTCTGCTTTATCTGTTTCTTCCTTCCTGTTGGCAGACATCTTTATAGGCTTCTGCATATGACTTATTTTTCTCTGTATCCACTAATCAAGTCTTCCTGTCATGACTTCAACATTTTTCATACCACTGTTCATTATTGCAAAGTGCTAGCCAGGCTCTACAACTGATCCAGTACACATTTGTAAACCTAAAACTTTTCATGATACTTCAGTTTTGGAGGGTTATATTAACATTCTTGTAGTATGTAGATATTGGTATCCAAAGGATGCATGGACAGTAATTTTTGATCTCCCTTAGAGGGGTCCAACCCAACCAAGTTCATCAGTAAACAGTCTAACTTTTAAGACAGGAAGATGTGAGGGGAACTCAGGAAATGAATCTGCTGCAAGGCCTTTTGGAAGAAATTACAAAGAATATGATGCGTCCACATAAGGAAAGAGGCACAACCGGCTGCTTCTGTAGAGCCCAGAAATCTGAGCAGTAAGGGTAGGGAAGAGGTTTATAAATCAGCAGAACAGACAATAGATGTGCTTTACCTGGGGAGCATGGCCAAAAAGAGTGGGATCTCAAATACTTAGTAATCTAAAATGAATATCAGTGTCACAAAACAAAGCTGAATACTTTGATGTGATTAGGGAAAAATGCATACAGCCGCTATTAAAGTGACTCTTGAGGTCCATTTCATGTAGTATCATACTATTGCATCTCAGTCTTGGTCTGAGGGCTTCCAGTCAGCCAGCCCGTTGCAGTCGGACATTGGAATGAGCATGGAAACCTCCCATTTTTTCCTCATCAATTGTCAGCAGTTTGTTGGTCATGTGCTAACTTCTTCCCGTCACCAGACACCAGGCTTGGAGGATGGCTAGGCTCCTCCATCCAAACAGATCTCAAGACAAATATTTTTGCTTTCTGTACACGGGTGGAGCTCCTCCTCAAGCCAATGGGAGTACTGTGCACATTGGAAAACCAGATGCGTGCCATGAATGACTTCCATATCTCCGTCTTTCCTCAGCTAACCCTTCCGCACCATTTACTTAAGTTCTGTGTGACCCTTTCCCACCATTCCCCAAACCACTCCCAAGCAGACCATCTGTTGCAATCCCACATCTCTTTGACCTTTCCATTTCTTGGATACCTTTTTGTCCGGTCTCTCAGGGCCATACTCCACTGAGTTTCTTGACATACTGAATCTAGGGAACATTAATAAATGAGTTTATTTCCCCATTTTGTCATACCCTTCCTTTTCTCGGTGCTAGTGCATTGGAGATGTCTGCCTTGTGGGTTGGCAAGAAAGGAGGCTGCTTATTGTGCCGAGTGTTTCATTTACAGCACTATGGCCAAGGGAACAAAAAGGGCAGCAGAAGCAGCCAGAGACCGCCTATCTTCTCCCCATAGTGACCGTTAGTGATGGGAAGCCAGCATTGTTTCAAAAGTACTGAACAAGCTGCCAGAAATTTCAATCGGCGCTGCTGACACCTGGGACTATGCGTGTTTAAAATTCACACAGCCCCAGTGAAGCCAGGACAGTTGGCAGGAGTTCAGATTGTCAGCAATTTCAGCTTCTTGCCTTGTGCTCTGAATTATATCTTTATCAAACAGATAACAGCATCTTTAACGTGCTTTATGTATCCAGCACCATCTGTCTACACTATATTATTACTGATTTAAGAGCCTCATGCTGTCTGAGGTTGGAGTCAACTTCACTGCTACATGCTTATTTTCTAATCATCTCTACCAAGCACATTTTCATATAGCTGAGATAAATGTACAGTAACACAACACGTAGCTCTCACAGCTGTTCTATTTGTGAACAAATTGTATTGAGTGTAGGTTGAAAGATGCTTTTTGTTTGTGATCGGGATCATGGATAGGAGCCTACCTTTGTGCTGCTTTTGTTTTATTTATCTCACAAAGTAAGAACACAAAACTCAAAGTATTTCATATTAATTTGTGTGTTGTGAGCTGGTATTAGGCATCAGCAGAGAACAGTGACTCTTACTCTTTTGTATTGCATGTGTGCCTGGGGAAGATGCTTGGGGATTTCCTGACTAAACAGCTTTTCATTTAAAAATCCTTTTGGTGAAAATGGGAGTGTCTCCGAGTGTTGATGCACTGTGGATGCACCAGCAGAGCTCCAGAATCTGCAGCAACCCATTAATATTTGCTTGGTTTGACACTCTTGCAGGCCCTTGGGGTAATCTGTTCTCCATAACTGTAAATGGAGATAAGTGGTCTCCATCTCTAGATAAAAATAATAGACTTCTGTTATACCCCAGGAGGTTTTCTAAGGCCTTAGTGAAATTTCCCAGCAGTAACAGTAGTTAAACAGAGGATGTCCCTGCTCCTTGCAGGGGGGTTGGACTAGATGACCCTTGAAGATCCCTTCCAAACCTAACCATTCTATGTTTCTATGATTCTATGAATACTTTGCACTCCATCACTGGCATGTTTTAAAAAACAAACACGCGTGCACCTGCCATTCATAGCATTATAGCATTACTAGCACGGATCCTTCCTGGTGCAAAGGACTTGATGGCCATCCTGATGGTCTTCTCATTCTCTTTTTTCATTCCTTGATTCAACTGAGTGCAGGTCTGTGATAATGAAACCACGCTACTCTGGGAACCTGACCTGACAGCCCTGTGGCCCACAGTGCTGTAGAGATGTAAGAACTCCCTTTGGAGACAGCTCTGCTACCTTAGAAAAAATGCCATTGTACGGTATGGGTGTTTCCAGAGGCATTTCACTGAAGTATTGCAGTTCCAGTTAAGTTTCCCTAAAGCAGGTAGGGTATCATTGGAGACCATCCAGATAGCTGCTTGCTTGCTCATTTCCCTGGCATATAGGACATCAGTATTGGAGTACCCTCATGCCTTAAGATCCTGTGAGGTCTAGAAGAGGAGTTACTCTCAGGGACTCAATTCTTCGCTCTTTAACAAGGAATGTAGAAGCCCTGTGAACCCAATTAAGTGTAAGGCTCTGTGATCCTTTAAAAATCCCTTCAGGAGCACTGCAGTGCTATATTTCAGCTGCCTGTATTTTGTAGGGGCTGTACAGACTGCTCCCTAGAAGACAGGAGCATCCTCATGGAGCCAGCAGACTGAGGAGTACCACCAAGGTTAGGAAGTTCGGTTCAGCTGAGACACTTTTCCCTCAAGTGAAAACATATGAGAATGTCCTTTCTGTGGAATTTTTTTTTCTCAGTTTCTGCCAGACCTTTATCCTGGAAACTTTTACTAGATTGATGCCTTATCATAATAGGTAGTGTGCACGCACACAGGAGAAGTTAGTTGCAGCCCTACAGAATGTGTGGCTGTAGTACACAGAGTGTGGGAGAAAGGGAAAAATATTATCCCCACAGTGCAGAGGGAGAGGAGAGATTAAAGGGGAAATGGATGATTTTCCCACACTCAGGCTGGGACTTTGTGGCAGGACTAGGAATTTCAAGTCATATATATCTTGAGTCCCAGGCTCCACATCATAACCACAAGCCCATTCTTTGTCTTTTCTAAGGGATCTGTTAAGAATAAAACATCTAGATAATGAGTTATTTTCCCTGCTTGCTTCATCAGGACAGTTTTGGCTTTTTCTTCATTTCCGTGTCAGTGGCTAGCATTGGTGTGTGCCCAGCTCTGAGCTGGAGTTGAAATTTTACTCCAGGAGCCACATTCTTTGATTTTGATGTATCTGATCAACACAGACTCTGCCACAATTTATTAGATATGCAGAATATGTTGTGCACTTTGTGGAGTGGTATAACACTCATCAAATGTCCTGTGTGCAGTGTTGTTGATAGGCTTTTCATTTATTAAATATGATGTGGAAAGTATAAATAGTTATGGAATAAAAGCAGGCCCTTTTTTAAGGAGAGATGACTTTATTTTGCTCGTAATTTCTGGCTTTTTCTGTCTAGCTTCTTTGTAGCAGAGACTCTTGTATTTAGTAAATAATAAGGGCATCAATTACAAATGACAACTAATTTTTGGAACTGTGTGTTCATTCTGGTCTAGGTCCACTGTCTTTTTTTCTCTAGTACACTATATTTTTTTGAGTCCCGTCATTTTTCTTGCACTTGTATACAGGGCAGGCAAAGAGTAGTTCATTTAAAGCTGTTTGTGTTTCACTTTGACCTGATTCACAGGATGTGGTCTTGGAGGAAGCCCATGCCTTAACAATAGCCTTTTGACAGTGAGAGTGTTTGGGGATTAAGCTGGAAGAGGAGGAAGCATCTATCTATTCTCAGACCTACTAGTGGAATATTTTGTGTGAATCTTCACTTGCCCGTGATGTTTTTAAGGTCAAAAACCTTTATTTTTTGTTTTTACTGGCAAGAGGACATTGGCTGAAAGATAGCATAACTTATTTAAAATTTGGAAAAGGAATGCAGAGTGTTTTGTCTGGTAAATGCGAAGGGATAATTCCCCCATGTAAGATGTGCAGATTTCTGATGGCTCTTGTGTATGTTCTGTGTAAACCAAGTTGAGAGAACTTGGAAAATAAGGGCTGGATCATAGTGTTTCTGGACATATAAACTGAGAAGGTGCCAGCCAGTAAATGTCTATACGAACCCTGCATAAAACATGAGAGAAGTTAACCAAGTGTAATATTTGTATTGTCTTAACCTACTTTCAGCCTGACATTTGGTGTGACTTATCTTTTTAGTTATATTTATTTTCCTGTAAACCCTCCTTCACTGCTCTGCCTGTCTGATCTCAGTACAGTGGAAAGCTTTTCATCTTTCCACATCTCTCTCAACAGGTGATACTCTCCAATTAGTGAACTGCCTCAAATTTGAAAAGCTAGGAAAAAAACAGACGTTAAGCTGTCTTTTGTTTTTTTCCATTTCAAAATATCTTCTTTTGACCATTTTAACACCTGGCTTTGTATCATGTTGATGCTGTGTTAAACTCCAAAAGACTTGGCAGGCAAAACTTCCTGTTGTGCATCAGGATTTGATTTACAGGGCATGTGTAAAACCATCACAGCTTAGTAATCGGAGTGGTCATGCACAGAAAGATGACTTCTTAGCAAATGTTGTAAAACATTTGACCACTTCCATTAATCAGAAAAGGCTGCATGGCTCATACATGATTTAGGGTGAGTAAGGCATAAGTCAGGGTGCAGGACTTTTACTCACCACTACAACAATGGGATTTCCTGGCAGCACATCTATACAGTAAACAGGCTGTTTGCTTTCTTTTAGGGGTATTTTTTTGTTTTGTTTTAGTTCAGTTTTTGGGTTTGGGTTTGTTTTTTTTCTTTTTTTTTTTTTTTTTTTTTTTTTTTTGTAAGCTGTCTCTGTAGTGGAAATAAATAGGCATTAAATAAGAATGTGAAATAACAAATAAAAGTTCAAAAGGAGTTTAGAAATTTCCTCAGCTGATCAGTCTGCCTGCTTTAGTCATTGCTGGCCAGCTCACCAGCCAGAGGCAGAGTGCTGGAAGGAAGAGCTGGAGGAATCTGTTTCTCATGAAGGAGCAGCACAAATCTGAAAGCTGGAGAGCCACAGGTTCAGATTTGCTTTTGAAATGCTCCTGGGAGGGAAAAGGGCCTCGCAACTTGCATGGGAAGCCACAATCTAGTTTCACTAGTGGTTTCTATCAAGTACCTCCTTGAAGTCAGCTCATATGTAAGCTGGTAATAATGCCATTATTTTTAGAGTCAGGTTGTTTGGTGGCTAAGTACTATTTTTTTTTTTTTTAATATGGAAGAAATACTCTTAATTAGCTACTTTTTAAGAGTTACTTTGACCTTAGAAAAATGGATACTGACTTTCAGATACTGACTGCTCTTGAGCAAGAACTGGGTTTCTGTAACTGGGTGTCTTGGAATGGTTTGGTGGCTGTGTCACCAATGAATGAGGGCAACGCATCCCTTCCAGTGTCTGACTGGAACAGCCTTAAAGAGTTTTGGTCTATAAGATAAGCTATTAGCACAAAGGAGTGGGGAATAAAAGAAAAAGGTGTGGAGACAAAAACAAGGCTTTCTTCCCAGGGTCTTGCTGTGTCAGTGCAGGATTTTTCTGGGTTATTCTGCCTCATTTGCGGACGTGAGGCAGAGAAGATGTAGAGTCATGAGGGAAGCTGAAAAAGTAAACCAAATGAAGTTTCAGAGAAGGCAGTACATAAGACTGAGCATATTGAGAACTGGTGTGTCGAACTAAACGCTGTCATTCAAAAAATTACTTAAAGGGAAATTGGCAACAGAAAAAGAATATAATACAGGAGATTCAGATCAGCAAAAGAGAGATAGTGGAGAACTCAGACTCCCTAAAAGCAAGGGGATTAGAGACATATTTGCATCTATGGAAAATTTGATCCCTTTTCTCCTGAACATTGGAGGTGATCTCATTTAATTTGAGAGGAGTTGTAAGATCTCATTGTGAAATACTGATATAAATCGCAGCAAAGGCAGCATGATAGTGGTCACATTTCAGTCTAAAGGGACAAAAGTTTCCTTCACTTCCCATTAAAAATTTCAACTTGGATGACAATAAACTTGATATTTTCAACAGCAATTTTGACTCAGATATATACATGTCTTTAAGAAAACCTAAAAGTGCAACAGCTCTCTTCTACAACTAACTTTGGTTGTCTGAATTAGGCTTTAGGAATGATGAAATTTTAACTAATATTTGATACAATTTCAGGTATTGACGTCAGGACAAGGCAGCATTATTTCACAATGCCTTGTCATTTGTCAAATCAACACAGTATCTTCATTTGAATGCAGTTGGGAGCTTTTCTCCTTCACAGTTAAACTCTTCAGAAGAGCTATTTAACTAATATTTTTTTTTGTGCTCATCTGCTTAACTTCATTCTGCAGTTGGTTTTAGGATACTTTCAGATGCGGTACAGTGTGCTAAGCATTGGCATGCCCTAACATTTTCAGAGTGGCAGGACACAGGTTGGAGTGGAGATGGCTGAAAATGTTAATACAGCAAATCATTGACTGAATATCTATTATACCCATGTAGATATATATATACACACACACACATATATATTATATATATTATCTTTTTTATGAAGACTTAGAAAGAGTAGAATTACTGTTCATAGTAACAAAAGTGAGATGTACACCACTTCTTCTTGCTGTTTGTTACTTATAGAATTAATTGATTTGTTCAATAACAAAACAGGAAAAAGCAGCAGAAGCAATGATCTGTGTGCTGTTTAGACCTTGTGTTTCAGTTAGTGCATCCACAGCATTCTTAGCAGTGGCTCAGCAGCTTGAATTCCCAGTGGCACGTGGGGGACTGGCAGGCAGCTCTGTGGTCTGTCCCTCCATTGTCCCTCTCACGGGCTGCATTGCCTCCCCCAGTTCCTCTGGGGCAAGAGCTGCTTCAGCAATACCAAGGAGATTGATGCAGAGAAGGGTTACAGAGATGCTTAAGTTATTGAAAAGTCAGTTTCTAAACAAACTAGAATTTGTTACCCCATATGTGTACTCTTCTGTATATCTCTGCTTTTATGAACTCCCCGATGTCCTTTAGGGAGTTACCCATTGTTCACTTCATTCCTTTAAATACTTCATTTTAGAAACATGTCAAAATCAGAAATTGCAGTGTTCTGATTGAAATCTGTGGGAATTTCTCGATTTACTCACTGGAGTAAGGGTATCATCCCATTTCATTGTGGCTAGACACTTCATAACCTCTTACATTATCACAAAATAGATTTTCACAGAATCACAGAATTATCATGATTGGAAAAGACCTAAAAGATCATCCAGTCCAACCATCACCAATACTTCTCAGCTAAATCATATCCCTCAACACAACATCCAAACGTTTCTTGAACACCCCCATGGTCGGTGACTCCACCACCTCCCTGGGCAGTGCATTCCAGTGCCTGACTACCCTTTCCGAGAAGTAATATTTCCTAATGTCCAGCCTGAATCTCCCCTGGTGCAGCTTGAAACCATTGCCTCTAGTTCTATCACTGTCTACACGAGAGAAAAGGCCGACCCCTAGCTCACCACAACCTCCCTTCAGGAAGTTATAGAGAGCTATAAGGTCTCCCCTGAGCCTCCTCTTCTCCAGACTGAACAATCCCAGCTCCCTCAGCCGCTCCTCATAAGGCCTGTGCTCCAGACCCCTCACCAGCTTCGTGGCCCTCCTCTGAACGCGTTCCAGGGCCTCAATGTCTTTCTTGCAGTGAGGGGCCCAAAACTGAACACAGTACTCGAGGTGAGGCCTCACCAGTGCCGAGTACAGGGGGACAATTACCTCCCTGTTCCTGCTAGTTCCTGCTCCTCCTGTTTTTGATGCAAGCCAGGATGCCGTTGGCCTTCTTGGCCACCCGGGCACACTGTTGGCTCATGCTCAGCCGAGCATCAATCAGTACCCCCAGGTCCGTTTCCTCCACAGAGTCCTCCAGCCACTCTGCCCCAAGCCTATAGCGCTGCTTGGGGTTGTTGTGGCCGAAGTGCAGGACTCGGCATTTGGTCTTGTTGAACCTCATCCCATTGGCTTCAGCCCAGCTCTCCAGCCTGTCCAGATCCCTCTGCAGGGCCTCACTACCCCCAGGCAGATCCACACTCCCAGCCAATTTGGTGTCATCTTGGGAGAACCAGGAAGAAGGAAGTTCTAAAAGGACATGCTACTTGATTTTACTCCTCAGAGCACATTAGATTATGCAACCCTTTACCACATCTCCTTTCGCATCAGGGCTGACCACTCAGCCCTATAATCCAGGCTACTAGGCACATTGAATTGAGAGAAATCTTCTAGAAAATATTACATTACAGCTTTTTATTTACTGGGCTAAATCCAAAGGCATGCAAACCTTTGTAGTAACATCACTAAATCCAGCAGTGGTGCATCAGCCAGCCTCTGCTTTGAATAAGTGCTACTGTATTTTCAACAAATACATGTGGAGTCCAGGCTTCCACGTATCCACTGGTACTAGACGATGTTAATGCTTGCTTAGTGGGCAGCCAACAGGACAGAAGGCTGTTTCTGTTTCAAAGGTATGCTTACCTCTTCATTCATGAAAATTCACTCTGCAGCTATGTCAGGGTGTGAACCTACCAAGAGATGGCAGTGGAAGGACACACTTTGGAAGGCGCTGGGAAAACTTCTGCCCCAGGAAAGGGTGGTGAGAATCAGTTTACACACACAAAACCTCAGGAAGTGCCCATAGTTCATCTGTTTCAACACACAACTGAAGGCACTGTTTCTATCTAGTTCTGCAAGTTCATCAAACTAAACCTGCTCACACAAAACAATCCACACACATACACCAAGTAATGAAGGGGTTTTTTTTGGTTTTGAACATGGGGAAACACTAGGAAGCAAGAAGAAAAGTTAGCTTAGATCACAGTATTTTCACCCAAAAAATTATCAGAAGGACTACTTTGCTATTTTTTAAACACTGCTGATAATGAACTGAAAAGAAAAAAAAGCCACAAGCAAAACATTAAAACTTAGTGCAAAGCTGCTGTTAACCTTAGAATTCTCCACAAATCTGTGACAATTTCTAAGAACACTGGGAAAAGCAGGCTTGCTTTAAGTGAGCTTAAATCTACTACACAGGGATCCACATCTCCCATGGAGAAACTTTAGCTTTCTACAAACAGATTAAAAAAGAAAAAAAATTGCAAATCACAGTTTTAGAGGACTAGCTCTAACATTGCATATGGCAGGGCACTCATACTTGTAGTGTGTAGTCATATGTATGTATTTATACATGTATCTATGCATAAATCTATCAATACATTACCTAAATTAAATTTTAGACACTTTCCCAGTGAAACATTTGCATAGTATCCATAACAAGATGGATCAGTAGTTCTGAATTAACTTATTGGAAATTTGTATTCTGTGGGCAGCTTCAGAGTCAAGTATGTAGGTTCCAATGTTGAGAGAATTTATACATACACTTTAGTTCATTGTAAATTAACAAGTTGCTGTAGTTAACGTATCTACTCATAAGTAAATCAAAGTGTGTACATTTGAATGACTGGAGTCTAAAATCAGGCTACTGAAGACAAAAATTTGGCTATGTACAATATAATCACATACAATATCTTCTATGTATACAGCATTTAAATTATTTTTAATAGCTCATTTCTGAATAAAAGCTTTTGTGTGCTGACTTGTGTGTAGTGGCCCAATCAGTCCCTAGACATATTACAAGATGGGAGTAAAAATACTTATTTTGACTGGCATTTCACATTCAGTTTCATCACAAGGAAAAAGTTGTAACAGCATTCATAGATGTTAACTGAATATTGAGCAACTCTGGAGTCTTTAATTTTTTAAGACTCCAGAATTTAAGAATTAATTTAAGAATTTTTTTAAAATTCTTAATTCTTTAAGAATTGCATAGTTTTGCAATTCATCATAATCAAGATGTAATTAAATTACTGGATAACTTAATTGTGACTATCATAACTGCAATGGCACAGTTTTGAGTTGTGCATTATATATAAGTGCATTATTATATAAGTTGTGCATTATAATCTGCAGCTAAATTGCTAAAGTACATTTAAGTCTGGTTTACTGTCATTGGGCAGCTGTGTTGCTAGGTTTATTGTCTTGGGGAAGGAGGTTTGTTTGTTTGTTTGTTTTCTTCCAATGGACATTACAATGGAAAAAAAAAAAATAAGACCTATTGCAAAAAGATTAAATGCTTCATAAGCATCTATGTCAAGCAGATGAAAACTCTCCCTTCTTTACCTTTATGAAGGAAAAAAAACCCCAGAGAAACAAGTTGAACTCACCAATTTGTTGAAACAAAATGTTATTAGTCTGTCACATTTCAATTACCTGTGTAATCAAATCATAAATTAAAATCACACAGAATTCAAAATACCTGTAATGTTCCAAGTCAAAATATATTCTTTATAGAGAGAAGTAGCTCACATTGTTATGCTTCAAACTGATTACCACAAACTGTACCTATAATTAGATATAACTAATGTAATTTAAGAAAGAGAAAACTAATATTTGAAACTAAACACTGTAAGTAATCTTGTTGCCTTCCAGTCAGTTACCAAGCAGAAAATGTACTGTTTCGCTAATTTATTATTATTAGAACATCAAACTCCTAATCTATTCTAAGGACATAACCACATTTTTAAGGTAGTATTTTCCAGTTTTATATCAAAGCAATGAACTTGCTGGGTTTTTGCTGAAGTAAAAAAATGCAGAACTCTTGCACTATTACTACAAAAGGATGAATCAGAAGTAGAGTAGAAGCCAGCTGAAGACTGCTGCAGTCTTCAACATTATCGCATTTTTAGGTGCTTAAATGCTTGATTCATAATGGAAACTAAACCAATACGGAACCATGATTTTTTTTTTTTTTTTTTTAAGTAAAATCATTGTGGAGATTCAAGTGACAGGTGCCATATAATCAAAGCAACATTTGGTATCATTTCAGTTAACATCTCTTTCTTAGGATTCCCAACTCTTTTTTGCAGTATACAGATGACAGGACACAGAAATGTGCAGGCAACATTCCATGGCAATTTCCTCCACCAAGCCTTAGGGATTCTTCTCTAGCATTCTCAGACGAGTAGTTATATAATTAGGCCTTTACCCACACACGGCTTTTCCTTTCTACAGCAGGTATTACAGGTTCCACTATCTTCATGTTAACTTCACGTTATTGTCTCATTCACCCAATAGGTGATAGATCAATAGTTTAATAGTACCACATGTTAACTGTTGAGACTCATGCCACAGCCTCCTTTCCTCCATCCATAATAGCTCCAGTGTGAGCACCACATGCCTTCTAGCCTCCTTAGCTGACCTTTCAGGCACAAATATTTCCCAACAACTACTCAAGTAGGAGGATGGACAGAGGTTCCTCACCATCAGGACTACAGGACATCAGGACTGCATTGTGGCCCTCTCCAATACTAAGTGTGAAGGTTTCCTCATCCTCTTAGCCACCTCACAAACTGCAGAATTCCCTCCTTGTGCACTTACCCTCTCTCAGCCACACCAGGAATAATGGCTGAACAAGGAATCGCTCTGTTCTCCTCTGAGCAGCAGCTGCTTTTGCCTGCTGCCTCCCAAGAGCTCATGTATCTGGTGACAAAACACAACACGTAATCCAAGGCAATGAGGCAAATAGAGCTACTTTAAACTGCAGTAGTTTAAGCATACTGCTGAAGCAGAAGTATGTGAAATATCAGCACAACCTCAAGAGTGGTATAATTCACATATCAAGCACTGCTCAAACATATACCCCAACACACAATTTAGTTTCAATCATATAGAAGAGTTGTACTCATGCTTTGCACACATTAGCAACATGGCTCTTCTCTCACTTATTGCTGGAAGATAGCAACATTATGCTCCTTCCCACACACTAGGAATTATGATGATCTCTGTTTAGTTGCCCAGAGCCAGAGAAAAGTGACATAAAAATTAGGTAACACTTGTTACCATGGCAAAACCAGCTTAATGGTGAGGCAGAAGCAGGTAGGTCTGTCTGGTACTTCAGATCTACCCTGAGAATCATAGAATGGCTATTTCCTAATATCTAATCTAAATCTATCTCCTTCTATTTTGAAAACATTACCCCTTGTCCTATCACAACAGGCCCTACTGAACGGCTTCTCCCCATCTTTCTTGTAGGCCCCCTTCAGGTACTGGAAGGCTGCTATAAGGTCTCCTCGGAGCCTCCTCTTCTCCAGGCTGAACAGCCCCAACTCTCTCAGCTTGTCCTCATAGGAGAGGTGCTCCAGATCTCCGATCATCTTTGTGGCCCTCCGCTGGACCTTCTCCAACTGGTCCATGTCCTTCTTATGTTGGGGGCTCCAGAACTGGACACAGTACTCCAGGTGGGGTCTCACCAGGGCAGAGTAGAGTGGCAGAATCACCTCCCTCGACCTGCTGGCCACGCTCCTCTTGATGCAGCTGGCCTTCTGGGCTGCAAGGGCACATTGCTGGCTCATGTTGAGCTTCTCGTCCACCGGTACTCCCAAGTTCTTCTCCTCAGGGCTGGTCTTGATCCATTCTCTGCCTAGCCTATATTGGTGCCTCAGATTGTCACAACCCAGGTGCAGGACCTTGCGCTTGGCCTGGTTGAACTTCATGAGGCTGGCACGGGCCCACCTCTCCAGCCTGTCCAGGTCCCTCTGGATGGCATCCCTCCCTTCGAGCGTGTCGACGGCACCACATAGCTTGGTGTCATCGGCAAACTTGTGGAGGGTGCACTCTATCCCACTGTCCATGTCACTGACAAAGATGTAGAACAGGGCCGGGCCCAAGGTGGCCCCTGAGGAACGCCACTCGTCACTGGTCTCCACTTGGACATCGAGCCATTGACCACCACTCTCTGAGTGGCGCCATCCAGCCAACTCCTTATCCACTGAGTGGTCCGTCCATCAAACCCATGCGTCTCTAGTTTAGAGAGAAGGATGTCATGTGGGACAGTGTCAAAAGCCTTGCACAAGTCCAGGTAGATTATATCCATTGCTCGTCCCTTGTAGACCGATGCTGTCACCCTGTCATAGAAGACCACAAAATTGGTCAGGCATCATCTGCCCTTCGTGAAGGCCATGTTGGCTGTCACCAACCACCTCCTTGCTCTCCATGTGCCTTAGCATGGTTTCCAGGAGAATCTGCTCCATGACTTTGCCAGGCATAGAGCTGAGGCTGACCGGCCTGGAGTTGTCCAGGTCTTCCTTGCTCCCCTTTTTAAAAATGGGGGTTATGTTCCCTCTCTTCCAGTCATTAGGGACCTCACCAGACCGCCACGATTTCTCAAATATGATGACCAGTGGCTTGGCAACTTCCTCTGCCAGTTCCCTGAGGACCCACAGATGCACTTCAGCACGTCCTATGGACTTACGCACCTTCAGGTTCTGCCGATGTTCCCAAATCTGCTCTTCCAGTACAGTGGGTGTTCTTCATCCTCCCAGTCCCTGCTTGTGCCTTCCACAACTTGGGTGGCGTGACAAGACCCATTATCGGTGAAGACTGAGGCAAACAAGACATTGAGCACCTCAGCCTTCTCCATCTCCTGGTTAACCAGGACACCTGTTTCCTTCCAGAGGGGGCATACATTCTCCTTGGACCTTCTTTTGTCCCCAACATGCCTATAGAAGCCTTTCTTGTTGTTTTTGACATCCCTGGCCAGATTGAATTCTGTCAGGGCTTTATCCTGCCTAACCTGATCCCTAGCCGCTCACACAGCCTCTCTGTAGACCTCCCAGGCTACCTGTCTCCGCTTCCACCTTCTATAGTCTTTCCTCTTTACTTTCAGTTGGTCTAGGAGCTCCTTGCTCATCCACGCTGGCCTCCTGGCCTTTTTGCCCAACTTCTTCTTCATCGGGATGCACCTCTGCTGAGCTTGGAGGAGGTGCTCCTTGAATGTGGACCAACTTTCCTGGGCCCCTCTTCCCTCCAGGGCCGCCTCCCATGGCACTTTGCCCATGAGGTTCCTGAAGAGACTGAAGTCCTCCTTCTTGAAATCCAGGGCAGAGAGCTTGCTGTGTAGTTTCCTCGCCGCCCCGTGGATCTTGAACTCCACTGTGTTGTGGCCGCTGCAGCCAAGGCTGTCCATCAGTTTCACATCCCCCACCATCCCCTCCCTGTTGGTGAGCACAAGGTCCAGCATGGCACCCCTCCTTGTCAGCTCCTCTATCGCCTGCAGGAGGAAGTTGTCGTCCATGAATTCCAGGAACCTCCTGGACTGCCTGTGCCCTGCTGTGTTGTCTCTCCAACAGATGTCGGGGTGGTTGAAGTCCCCCATGAGGACCAGGGCTTGCAACTGCAAGGCTGCTCCTATCTGGCTATAGAGCGCCTCATCCACTCTGTCCTCCTGGCCAGGCAGCCTGTAACCCCCACTGTAAGGTCCCCTGTCCCTGCCCTGCCTCTAATCCTGACCCGTCAGCTCTCTGTCAGCTCCTCCTCCATTCCTAGGTGGAGCTCCATGCACTCCAGATGGTTGCTGATGTGTAGAAAGGCCCATTTAAAACCCTATGGCAATAGGGTGGAGAAGAACCTATTAAATGACTAGTGCAAATAGATGAAAGATTGTTTTTGTGGCAATGAACACCATAGTGTTGTGATTGTTTCCATTTAACACTACTTGCCAGTGCCCAGTTTATAAACGTGACTGGTGAACTGGGAATTGGGATGGCTTTTCGGGCAGACTAACATCCCAGAGACTGAATAGCAGCTACCAGCATTAGCTGTCACTTCTCCTGAGCACGAAATCCATCACAAAAAGAGCAAGTAATTTCTGATGCTTTTTTAATGAACTGTCTCAGAGAGGGAGCAAGAGGAAAAAAAATATTTGTCCCTGAGTTACATAGTAAAAAGTTGGCTATAGAAAGCTCTGGATTTTGTGCTTGTTTCTTGGTATGTACTATCACTGGCATAGCGCTCTCAGCCTCTCTAGCTAATTACTACAGCATCTTAAACACAAACATTGAATTTGGAAGCAGTTTTATTGCAAACACTCAGAGAGCAAAGAAGATAAACCTAAAGGGGGCTTATAGGAAAGATGGGGAGAGGCTGTTCAGTAGGGCCTGTTGTGATAGGAAGAGGGGTAATGGTTTTAAATTAGAGGGAGGTGGATTTAGATTGGATATTAGGAAAAAAAATTTCACAATGCGAGTTGTGGAACACTGGAACAGGTTGCCCAGAGAGGTGGTGGATGATCCATCCCTGGAAACGTTCCAGGCCAGGCTGGATGAGGCTCTGAGCAGTGTGATCTAGTCAGGGATGTCGCTGCTGCTTGCAGGGGGGTTGGACTAGATGCCTTTTGAAGGTCCCTTCCAACCCTAACCATCCTATGATTCTATTCCTTACAGACTATCATCAGAAGTGACACAGGCCACTAAATTGCATGCCATATAAAAAATGCCAACAGAGACATTACTTGTCATAATGCCATACAACAGTGATCTGCCAATATACAGCTGTTAAGGAAAATGCAGTGCATTTATCTCATTCCACTAGAAGTACTGACAATTCTGCTCAACTACCTCCAGTGGAAACACCAGCTTCAAGAAGTAGAGATCACTGCTGAATTTCACAAGACATTTAATGGTGTTAGACAGCACAGTGGAATAAAGTCATCCCAGACTCACACTGGAATAACTGGCAGCAGAATACAATCATGTCCTCGTAGCTAGGTTCTTCCTTCTAACCTAATGTAGACTTGAAATCCCACATCTTCCTTGTCTGACAAGTCTAGATGGTTTCAGAATATATAACCACTTATTTATAATATATAAGCACTTATATATAGCCACTTACATATAAGTGGCTGTGTGAATTCCAAAGAGTACAGTACACAGCCAACCTCAAAGTCACCTTTCTGAACCCTGAACTGATTTGAATACTTTACATAAATAAACACCCATTCCCATGGAAAAAAATGAGGTGTAAGACTGCCTGATTTTTGTTTCACAAGTCAGTATGACAGACTATTTCGCAGTCATGATAGGCTCAAGTATTCTTAAAACAAACACAGCATCCACTGAAAGTCAGGTCAGAAAAGTGGGAAAGGAAATGTTTCTGGTTTTACCCAACAAAAACATTTGGGCATTTGTTTAGTTTCCCTTTAACAATCAGTTTAGATCAACTAGCTCAGCCCATCCTCTTGAAGCAAAGCAGCTGAAGTAAAGTACTTCAACTACTTATTAGGCTGAGGAGAAAGAAAATGCCCAGCCAAGTGTTGCAGAGAGCTTGCCTGTCTCTCAATCCCTCTTCCATTGAGTGTTTAATCAGTCATATAGAACAGACATCATATTGAAGACTGGAAACCTTTCTCTCCAGACCCTGAAAAACCATACATTTTCCTGCTCCTTCCACCTCAGTAAGAGCAGTGCAACTGCTGGGCGTGAGGCAGTCTGGCACTTCTACAGGAGCTGACCTCACAAGGAAATCAAGCATGCTGTTCAAACCCAGCCATCTACAACTGGGCAAGAAGTACAGCTTGTTACCTAATTCAGCCCACCTGTGACATACACTCCAGTCACTATGGCACACAATTTGCTTAAGAACAGTCCAAATCACCTGAACAAGCAGAAGCTTAGAGGTACATTATGAATGAGAATTCTGGCAGGTAACATTCACACACTGTATGATTTATGTTAATTGCGGCAGAGCTTCAATGGTATCAAGCCCTAAACCACAGCATGAGGTGCAAACATTCTTGCAAAATTCACTTAAGATGTTCATGCCTCCTGAAGAGATCAAAGAATTAAATCAGTTAATGTTTATATGATTGTGTGGTGGTAGAATAGTGTTTGCATGGACCTTCTCTCCTGGCTCATCAAATTCAGTCTTCTACGGCTGTAAACACGGTGGCACACAATCACTACTATTTAGTGCTTTAGCTCCATTTGAAAGCAGTTAAGCAATCCTCTTGTTGCCATCACACACACATATACTCAACTGGGAAGCTGTTTCAGAAGCGCACTCCCCTACTCCTGCTACACCAAAAGTTCTAACAGTTCCTGGTCTAAGCTAAATTTGCAGTCAGTCATGGCCTTTTCTCCTGCTACTAGGTGCTGTCATAGGACTCAAGTAGTTCCTTTATTTCCCTAACATTTAACTCTGTTTGAGCAACTTGGTCTAGTGGAAGGTGCCCCCACTTCTTGCAGGGGGATTGGAACAAGATGATTGTTAAGGTCCTTTCCAGCCCAAACCATTCTATGATTCTGTTTTGAGAGAAGCCTATTTTGTCTACAGCCTACAATACTGTTGGTTAGACAGTCACCTTTTATAGTTCCCTAAAATTAGATGGGTTTTCCCTCCAGCCTCTTTGCCCTGTTCTGGAGTCCACCATCCTTTACCAAGAGACCAGAATTGTGCACATGTACGCAATCCCCACACCACCCCCTTCTCCCATGGTTCTTCTAGTAGTTATATTATTGATTAAAGAACAAAATGGTACACTGGGAAAAAAGAAAGTCTTCAATTGTGGAACACACTGTACAATTCCTAGTGATCACTGATGATCTTTCTCTCTACCAACCCTTTGCATATACACTTTCACTAGCACAAAGTACCTAGTGAATACAATATGACCTTGGGCGTATCGTTTTGGAACAAACATGATTTTGTTAGTCTTGGTTAAGGCTTTTGAGTTGGAAAGGACGAAAGAGCTGGGAGTGACTTTCTGAAAGAGGACTAAATTTTTCTACAGAAGCATTTTGAAAAGTCTCCTCTGAAACCACCTGCATGTGGAAGCACCCATTGAATCTTGTTCCAGAGCTGTGTCTCTGCACAAACAAGACAGTGTATACATGGGTTCAGACATGTCCAAGAGGACATAGAACTATTGCAACTTCTCTTTGCATGGTAAAATTGAAGTTGAGCGATGGGTAAGCACCCATATAGGACGGGTTAGCACCAGAAAGATAGATCAGAGCATGGGTACATGTAAGTTACCTAACTGCTCAGAGGAGTACTTTATGATGTCTTTATTAGACATGTTACCGGCAATCGACTTCTCAGGAACCTAGGCTCCCATCACAGGATATAAATGTTAGCTACTCCTTTCAATGCATACCTGGCTTTTTTTTCATCTTTCAAAATTAAAAAGGAAGTGTGAAATGCTACTTTTTCTCCCTTGCAGCACTTTAATACTAGAATGTAGGCACCCATGAGGTACTCCTCATTTATCCATTGACACCACAGCAAAAATTTGAGCTGGTATCTCACAGACACTAGAAATTGAATCCTATTTACACTGTAGAGGCACAGGTTCATGAGACCTGCACTTTGTCTTTAAAGTAAGCACTCCATCTATCCCAAACTATGGAGTGTGCAACTTCACACATACATCAGCCAGTCTATAAGCTACATGCTGCAGTGTACTGCTGTTTTTTGAGCTAAGATCATTTTGATGAACACAGTACAGGTGACTAACAGGATTGCCTACATGTCCTAACAGGATGTATAACACTCCAACTCACATCTCATCCATAATGGAAATTACAGAGCTGGAATGGAACTCAGGAAGTCACTGCTCCCACCTCCTACATGGCAAACAGTAGAAGTGTTTAATTTTTTTTCTCACGTTTTATTGCATAGTTTAATGTAATGAACAGTTCTTGCCTTTTTCCAAAACTGTTGTCTGCATCTAATTTAACTTTTTAGAAAAGGAGGGAATGCTCCTTCCCTAAGGCTGTCCAAAAAATGCTCTGCAGAGCAACAGTGACAATAGACCAGAGGGTCAAGTGGAGAGAAAACTTGACTGTGGCATTGTCACAAATCCTGGTTTAGCATCCTGCCAACTACACCAATTTGTTGCAAATGGGTGATTTAGACACTTAAAAAACCACTGCGGTTCTTTAAGTAAGTAGATTTAATATGATGTTGTAAAGTGTGACTGAACAAAGTTCAATGGCAAAATTCACTCTATTAATTACGGCATGGAAAAGCATACAAAGAAAAATAAAGTTACACTTGAGTTAGAATGATTCAGAGAGAGAGGGAGAGATTGAAGATGCAGAGTAGGGAGGGCCCTCCTATTCAGTTAGTTTCAGAAGGACCCTCTTGCTCTCTAAACTCCTTCTCAGAGAGTAGTATAGGTGCATCTGGATCCAGATCTAGTCTCAGACTTGGTCAAGGATTTATGCTTAAGAATTATAAATGCAGAGTTTGTGTAATGTTTTGTAACATCAATTCAGCATGCAGTCAAAGTTCCCAAGGCAAAATCAAAGCTATTCTACTAGAGGGTTATGCACGGTATCAGTTGCTTACTGAAGATCTACTGCTGGTGAAAGTTCTCTCCACCCCAACGGGTGACCGAGTTCAAAGGGTGATTACTGCCATGAAGCTACACTAGCTAGTAGGGTGAGCTCAAAGAAGGCCCTTAGGCTGCCATATTTATGGCATAAAGTGGTTGGCTTGTAATTAAATTGCAGGCAATGGGGAAAGATAACCATGAGACTCCTTGTACTCACAACTTTCTCTGTTCCTTATAGAATCATAAGATGGTTAGGGTTGGAAGGGACCTTCAAAGGTCATCTAGTCCAACCCCCCTGCAAGGAGCAGGGACATCCCCGACTAGATCAGGTTGCTCAGAGCCTCATCCAACCTGACCTTGAACATTTCCAGGGATGGGGCATCCACCACCTCTCTGGGCAACCTGTTCCAGTGTTCTACCAATCTCAGTGTAAAAAATTTTTTTCTAATATCTAATCTGAATCTACCTCCATCTATTTTGAAACCATTACCCCTTGTCCTGTCACAACAGGGCCTGCTGAAGAATCTCTCCCTGTCTTTCCTGTAGGCCCCCTTGAAGTACTGGAAGGCTGCTATCAGGTCTCCCCAGAGCCTCCTCTTCTCCAGGCTGAACAGCCCCAACTCTTTCAGCTTGAGTCTTGGAAAAGCCATCAGCTATTCATGTGCCAATCACATGATCGGTTTTCCAAGCTCATATGCATCAATGCTCACTGTGCCACTCTGTTCCTTTGTGGATTTTCAGAGAACAGATCAAAACCTGAGAAGTTCTTGGCCTGGCTACAGCTCAGGCCTTTTCCTGCTTTGGAGTCTGCACCAAACCACCGCCAGTCTGATTAGGGGGCCAAGTGCACCCACCACAGGTATATGGTACAATTTCGTGTAAGCCCTTGAAATTATGAAAAGCAAAATGATTTTATAAGAGATATAGAGAGTACTGCTTTGATTGCATGCAACCTAGAGCAACTGAAATCTGCTAAATTAAAGTGGAATAGAAAGAAACTCACTGAGCAGTGTGCAAGTTTGTTTTTAAGATTCTCATTTAAAGGACGTTTCACTCAGCAGATCTAAGCATTCCCCCTTTAGAGACTTACGTTGTCTCAGTGCACTAGCAAAACAAAAAAACCCTCAGTCCTTCTAGCAAAACAAAGCCATAATGACCAGTATATCCTTTCTAAAAAAGGAGCCAACCAAACAAAAAGAGAAGTGCAAGGTCTGACCAACCCAGAGACATGATAACAGTAGGCTCTGTCCTTATTTGTTTGTAGTGTACTCAACTCTTCTACCAGAGTTCCACTGCTATGTAGACAATGTACTTTCAGTGTTTAACGCTAAGAAGCTTTTCATAGTATCAAACTAAGGTAAGGTCTCGATTGCTTTCAATTAGATTAATTACTTCTTGACTTAACTCCAAGGAGAAGCAAAAAAAAATTGTTCATTGCCCTTCTCTTATGAGTACTTTATACTCTGGAAAAGATCTCATTTTTAGAGTGAACAAGAAAGGTTTTTTTCTTAAATATAACATTCAATAACATTAACAGCTTATTGTTCTTCGTAGAAATAAGAAGCTACTATGGGATTCTAAGGTGAATCTACACCTTCCTGCAGTGGTCACAGGAATGCCTAAACCAGTGATCCAACTGGGTTCTCACTTTTGTCAAATAGAGTAAAATAACTACAACTACCTCTCCTAGCTAATATAATCCACTCCATAATGCACCCCAGAACAACTGCATTTCCTGCAGTGGCCTCACTTTATTGCCTTTATTATGTATTTGGTGGCCTTCTATGACGGGGTAACAGCATCGGTGGACAAGGGACGGGCAACGCACATCATCTACCTGGACTTGTGCAAGGCATTTGACACTGTCCCGCACGACATCCTTCTCTCTAAACTGGAGAGACATGGGTTCGATGGATGGACCACTCGGTGGATAAGGAGTTGGCTGGATGGCGCCACTCAGAGAGTGGTGGTCAACGGCTCAATGTCCAAGTGGAGACCGGTCACGAGTGGCGTCCCTCAGGGGTCCGTGTTGGGCCTGGCCCTGTTCAACATCTTTGTCGGTGACATGGACAGTGGGATAGAGTGCACCCTCAGCAAGTTCGCCGATGACACTAAGCTATGTGGTGCCGTTGACACGCTCGAAGGGAGGGATGCCATCCAGAGGGACCTGGACAGGCTGGAGAGGTGGGCCTGTGCCAACCTCATGAAGTTCAACCAGGCCAAGTGCAAGGTCCTGCATCTGGATCGTGGCAATCCCAGGCACAAATACAGACTGGGCGGAGAATGGATTGAGAGCAGCCCTGAGGAGAAGGACTTGGGAGTGCTGGTGGACGAGAGGCTCAACATGAGCCGGCAATGCGCCCTTGCGGCCCAGAAGGCCAACCGCATCCTGGGCTGCATCAAGAGGAGCGTGGCCAGCAGGTCGAGGGAGGTGATTCTCCCCCTCTAC
>WHYT01017498.1:871265-884228 GCA_009806455.1 Tetrax tetrax
AAGGGGGCCTACAGGAAAGATGGGGACAGGCTGTTCAGTAGGGCCTGTTGTGATAGGACAAGGGGTAATGGGTTTAAATTAGAAGGAGGGAGGTTTAGATTAGATATTAGAAAAAAATTTTTTACAATGAGAGTTGTAGAGCACTGTCCCAGGTTGCCCAGAGAGGTGGTGGATGCCCCATCCCTGGAAACGTTCAAGACCAGGCTGGATGAGGCTCTGAGCAACCTGATCTAGTCAGGGAGATCCCTGCTTCTTGCAGGGGGGTTGGACTAGATGACCTTTGAAGGTCCCTTCCAACTCTAGCCATTCTATGATTCTATGATTCTATTCCAATACACCAAAGAGATTTTTCTCACTCTGTATCCTAAACCATTTTGAAGCTGCCTGAGATTCCAAAGGATCACATGTACCCAAACAGAAACGAAATGGCGGAATGCCTTCAGGCTCAAACCCTCTCTGTGATCACCCTGAGGTGATTCTTTTGTACCCCTCATCACTTTGCAAAGACAAAAAACAAAACCTGAACACTCCAAAGAAAACTAGAAAAAATCATGGCAAAAACTGATGCCGTGGCTGGAAGCAACTTGCAGCAGAATCCTGTAACTAATGATTACTGCAATGTCACTCATAGCTGACCACTTCTTACTACTTGTCAGCTCCAGTCTGAGTCAGACAGGATCCAGAACTACAAGACAAGTTCATCTGATCATTTCTTATACCTGCCATATGTCCATGCAATGCACAGAAGCAAATCTCTGGGAACATGTGTTCACTAATATGGAAATCCGTTCTCTAAACACAGTTCACTTACCATTCTGAGATGAAACCAGGGTTTTATAACCTCCATGTTTGCAATTTAATTAGCTTCCTGCACCTTCAGTCCCTTCTTCCATTGCAATGATTTCTCCATAGGCTCAATTTAGAGAGCAGTTGGGGAAGCTGTGTGAAATAGCCAGTGGTCACACTAGAGACAGGCAGGCTTCATTTATTCTGCTGAGAGCAAGCAAATTGGCTGGGAAGCTGCCAAGTGTTGAAAAATTGTTCCCAACAGTTTCTCCTTATTTTGAAGAATACATTACTGATTTGATCTAGGTTTTTAAAACAAATGAGATTTTTCAAAATATCAACAACATGCACACATTCTTTATTTAGAGACAAAACATATAATTCAAGTATTTGAACAAAAAATTATCAGCTTTCAATGACAAACTAGATTCAGTAATCTGGACGACTCTGTCCCGTCACCCTTTAGAGCTAGATGAACTGCTGGAAGATAGACCTACTCCAAGTCCAGTCCAAACTATTCATTACTCCACTCAGAATTTAGCAATTGGAGCCTCCTCAGAGCAGTGAGTTTCACCACAGTGCAAAAGGCAGGATGCTCTGGAAGCAGGGGCTGTTACAGACCAAAAGACAGCCTTTTCCCAGTCACAACGTTTCCAAATTCCAGCCTCAACAGAAACACTGCAGAAAGCTGGAGTCCAACTCTACGGTAAGCTTTGGCCTACGATCCTGACAGGCTGAGCGACATCACCTGTCCAAATCCGCTCTCATCTTGATGTACCATGAAGATGTACACTCACACTCCCAACCCCACAGGCAATAGTTTTTTGTGCATCTGTCTTTGTGACACTCCTATGAAAAAACTGACTAATGCTAGCCCTTTTTCATACAGAGGTAATGAGATAAAAACCAAAGGACTTGTCCACATGGAAAAACTGTTAGGATCAAGGAGATGTGGAAACTTAATAGTGTGCTCTGTACTTTTAAAGGCCTATGTGAAATGGCAGATAACATAAAAAGCAAAAGTTTTCATATGCTTTAGCTTTTCTACAGGAGAATTAACACCAAGTTGTTCACTCCTCGGCTACTCACATATCACTCACTGACAGTTTCCCATAAAAAGCCCAAGCAGTGCACCTGCACAGTCATAAGAAATCCACGGGAAAGCAAGGGCAAATGACAATATCCCAAGGGAAGGCCATCACCACTAGGCCATCGTTCAATGCAGCTCAAGTGCATGTCATTTTACTCCAACAGTATGAAGAAGGTTCACACTCTGGAAATTTGTAAATCAATTTCAAGAGCAAGGCTGCTTCTTGACCAGGATATTCTCTGTGTGCTGCTCCAGTCATGCGAATACGGCTGATATGATAGCAGTTTCACCTCCTGAAGCCTCTTATTTCCACTATAAATAAAATTCACAGACAAAAGGCTTGTAGTTATAGCTTGATTTATGAGGCTTGATTTATACCGATGGGAATAGAAAAATCAGACTGCAAGTGCTGTGTAAACTCCTCAAAAAGGAAAAATAAATCAAGGTTTAAATTTGAGGTGCCAGTTGTAGGACAGATGTGGACATATTTCCCTTTTTAACTGAAAAGTGTTAATGTCAAAAGTTAAGCAATGTGTCATTAAAATCAAAAGTGCAATCAGGCTCCCAACCACCATAGGCAAGAAACACTACAATGCACTTTGACTCCTTATTATTACAATGCAGAGCACTTAAAGGCTAATTTGTCTTAATGCACCATAAAGGTAAGACCCCCTCAATATCACAGCAGGGACAACCAAGACCTGAAGCAGCTATCTGATCTTTCCCAAGGAGTAGAATGTGGAACAGAGCCATGGTATCTGAGAGACTGTACTTAAGGAAAGCTTACTGTAGACTTGACCCTGCTCCTACTACATGAAGTAGATGGAAGAACGAGTATTTCTCTGTGGATTAGATGCAATACCTGAGCAAGTTCAGCATACAGGCTCTATAGTCTCTAACTTGCTGATGACTAGCACTGGTAGCAAGGCTTAGAGATCTGGATCTGAAGAACAGAACACAATAGTTCTCATGGCTCTTTTTCTGTTGCTAATCCATTTATGTGCTCATGCTTTATGTCGGACTGTGCCTGAACACATGAGCTAGCCTACTGCAGAAGCTCCTAGTATCAGATGGACTGCAAGCAGATCCATCTCTACACGGAGCAAATCTCTGTGGGATCTAAAATGAGGCAAGTTGGTATTTTTAACACTTGCTCAGGTCAGCAGAAATGGAAAAAGGGTCCAGTTTGTTTAACAGCCTTTACACCACTAAAGAATATCTAGCTAAGAATGATTTTTTAGGTCCCCTGAGCCCTGGTTCAGCTTTAGGTAAATTAATACTGAATGGAGGATATTTCATATACAGAAATTTACTGCCCAATACAACTGTCAAGCAGAAGAAAAACTTATTCAGGGGAAGTGTAATTATCATCACAACAAATCCTATACAGGATTTCCTGAGGCATTACCACAGGGTAATAAGCGGTGATAACTGCAGCTAAGGGAGAACTCCACAATAGAAGCGTACCTTCGTCTATCCAGCACCATCAGTCTCAACTCATTGTTACTGACAGGACAGGAGCACATAGAATAATTAAGACATTTCATCACTACTTCCTCATAAGGTGCTTGAATTATTTAGTTCAAAGCAGATGCAAAGTATTAATCAATCGTTATTTTATCCATAACTCTTCCAATAGAAGGGGTTATATTATTGCTTGTTAATAGATGTGGTTGTCTCCCAGATAGGAGTGTAGCACACAGTATGTTGAATCTGTATCCAAGCTATTTCAGCCCTAATTAGCATGCTTCCTTCAAGGTCTAAGTTTCCAGAAGTTTGGTAACAGAAAAAAGCCCGGCCTTTTCCAGTTCTCATAGAGAAGGGATGATGAGGTATGCATAGGTGAGAAACTCAGTGGGGGCAAGGGCAGAAACACCCTACCTGTGGGAATGCAGTCTTAAACATCAACAAGTCCTCAAGCAGAGCCATTTATAACCCATCATTCCTGATCACTGATTGCTCCTAAGTTACATGGCACTCGATAACAAATTATCCCCTTCATCTCCTTGCCAGAAGAAAGATGCCAGTAAGTCAGTGTACAGTACATTTACTCTAGAAAACACATTTTGTCCCTTCAAAATGAAGCCTCCTTGATGAGGTTTTGACAGGCTCTGAAAAAAATCTGCCATATCTCAGTTTAAAAATAAAAAATAAAAAGCACACACTGCAATAACAAATCATTAAAATTATATGCTCAAAAATTTGCATGGCTATTGAAAATACATGATTAGACTTTAATAACTCTGTGCCTGATGCATGGACTGAGTAGTATGCATACCCAAAGGGTATGTGCATACTGTGTCAAAAAACAGAGGAAGACATGAGAATGAAGAAACAAAACAAGCTTGTCATTCCCATTTCTGTGCAGCCTTAAGCTAATTGCTTTCCTGACCCATAAGTAAGCTACTTTCCACTGTACAAGTGTTGTCTTGCTGTTCGTTGCATATGTAGTGCCTATACTAGTGGAGTTGCCCTAGTATTAAAAGAGGACAATAGTAATCCAATTGTTCATTTTAATGGGAGCCAGCCTCATGAGCAGCTGTTCACAAATATTCACACTATTACACAGCAAATAATGTTTGCCCCCAGTTAGTGAACTTGGTTAACTACTTCATTTGTTTTGCAGACCCAAGTAGCTCAGCTATGAGGCATGGTGTAATGCTCTGACTTTGCCATGGAGCTCACCCAGAAGTATCTTTCAAGGTTAAAATAACCAGAACTTTGAGAGCATGAACACAAAACTAAAGTAGAGACATTTATCTGCATCTATGATCAACTGGAAACTGCATTTCTTGGAGCTGTGGATTGTCATTGTTCTGGTTTTATTTGGGGGGGTGGGGGGGGAGTACAGTGGTAGCTTCTGTAAGAAGCTGCTAGAAGTTGTTTCCCATTTGTCCAGTGGACTCGATCGGGCCTAGGGCAGACCCGCTGCTGGCCAAGGCCAAGCCAATTGGTAGCAGAATGTTCCCTGATAACACCTCTGCAATAACGTATTTAAGAAGGGTAAAAACAGAAAAAAAAAAAAAAGAAGCGAAGATTTGAAGAGTTTGAGTGGAGGCAGAGAGGGGGAGGCGCAAGCCTTGTGGCCTTGCAGGCCTCACCCTCTGGCCCTTCCTGCCAGGCTGCTGGCTGGGCCTGACATGGCTCAGCCTGGGTGCAAGAAGTGGAGAGGAGATGTAAAGAGAACCTGAGAGGCATCTTCCAGCCTGTTGTGAAGAATTTCTGGTGAGAGGAACGGCTGCAGATGCCAAGGTCAGTGAAGAAGGAAAGGGAGAAGTAATGCGGCTCCTGGCCAAGACTCCCTGCAGCCTGTGGTGCAGCCCATGGTGAAGCAGCCGATGGAGGTCCAAGGAGGAGCAGAAATCCACCTGCAGCCCATGGAGAATCCCACATTGGGGCAGGTGGAGGCCTGAAGGAGGCTGTGGTCCATGGAGGGCCTGCTGGGGCAGCTGTTCTGGGAGGGACTGCACCCCATGGAAGAAATGACCCATGCTGGAGCAGTTCACAAAGGACTGTAGCCCGTGAGAGGGACCCCACACTGGAGCAGGGGAGGAATGTAAGGAGTTCTCCCCCCGACGATGAAGCATCGGCATAAAACAATGTGTGATGACCTGACTGTAACCCCCATTCCCTCTTCCCCCCCGCGCAGCTCAGTGGTAGAGATAATATTAAGCCCAGGAAGAGGGAGGGGTGGGGGGAGATTATCTTCCTCTCTGCCTAATTATCCTGCTTTGGTTTTCGTAATAAATGAATAGTTTTCCACAAGTTGAGTCTGTTTTGCCTGTAATGGTAACTTTAAGGATTTCTCCCTGTCCTTATCTCAAACCTTGAGCCTTTTTTTTTTCTTGTATTATCTCCCCCTATTCTCTTGGAGGGTGGGGGGAGTGACAGAGAGACTGTGTAGTCCGGTCCCGATTGGGGCTATACTACAACAGTCATACATCTAGGCCAACAGCAGCATCATTCAACTCTCCACAATACAAAGGCCCTTCTGTAGACACTAAAAACTTCAGCTTCTGCACAAGAGTTCTCAGCTTTGCTTCAACTCCTACACAGCAGACTTTTCATTTTGCCTGCCTGTCTCCCTCCCTCAGACATGCTTAGAGCCTCCAGTACTTCATAGCTTTCCTGGTAGCTGAATTAACTGCAGCCAGTGCAAGGTTCTCTACAGTATACCATGAGCACCAAGTGGAAAAGTTAACCTAAACATATTCAAACTATTAAAGGCTGTCCGAGTGCCGTTTGAACTAGCTCTTTTCTTCCAGACTGGACAGGAAGGTGACCTGACACAGATAGGTGTCTATCAGTGATCAAAATTCACCCTTCTTTTTGTCATGAAAAGGCTAGTAGTTAAGGGGATCTGGACACATTCTTTCTGCAGCTAAGTTACAGATGCTCAGCTTACCCAAGGACTAGAATACAGCACTGAAAAATCTCACCAAAAAAACCCCAACACACCTGTCTACAACACCCATCACATTCATATTCTTTGCCCATTCCAAAGAAGATTCCAAAGTGAATTTCCAATCTGGGAAGCAAGTCACGTAGAAGACAAAATTCAACATTTCAGTATACCACCATCTGAACACCTCTCCTCTCTTTTCTTAAGTAAAAAGAATCACCTGAAAAGTGGAGAAGTTCATTTCTATGCAAATAGGACTTTCTTCTCCTCACTTTTATATACCAAACATTTCCCAGAGTTCTTATCATTCTGAGAGCAGAGCCAACTCACAATGAACACCATTAGAGAGGAGGACCTAGAAATTTCTTCAGCACTCCTCAATTCAGAGACAGTACAAGAAACACTGTGCTGTCTCCTAACACGTTCTTTTAACCCTCTGAGCATGCACTTATGCAAGACTACAAACATCTGCAGTTCCACTATAGGAAAACAGAAAATAGTTTCTGTGTGCTCCTAGAAACTCTAGATTGGATGGTCCCATTACCAGTGCAATGTGGGAAGAAAGATTATAAGCTATTTTTGTTGAAATTCAGAGAGAAATTAGGGCTCAGTTGCCTAAAGAACAAATCCTAATACTGAGTTTATGTGCATTTTGAATATCTTATCCACCAGTTAAAAACAAGCTGCCAAGGAATGCTGTTGATGTTGTACAGGCAAAAAGTTGTTGTTCATTGGGAAAAAAGAAAAATATCCAAGAAGTGTAAAAGAAACAAAAAGATGAAACTAGTATTAACTAGTTGCCTGCTGCTTTATTCAGTGGCTTCATCAAAGCAAATATCACACTTGAACACTGCAGTTTGGTTTCAAACCAAAGAAATGCACTGAGAAAAGCAATAGTGACCAAATCATGTAAGCCATATTAAGATTGGAAGTCAGAAATAGATGCATTTATTTTTCAGATACTTGAAAGAGCTGAGTAAACAGCATCTGGCCAGGCTGGCTAGGGCCAAACCCAGCATAACAGCACAGGTCTTCTTCCAGTATTTTCAGAGCAACTGCAATGAAAGGTCAAAGTAAAAGGGAACTTCCAACCAATCTGCCACCTGACTTAACATGTTTTCTCACAGCACATCAAGATAAGCCACAGAATGGTCCTGCACATGCAGATCAAACCACATTATCATCACCTAACAAAGCCTTTGACAATGAAAACTACTACGATTAGGCATCGTGTGTTCCTGCATGTGACTACTAGGCACTGAGACCAGTCATAATAATCGTTCTACAACCCTGTCTCAGATATGGGCATGGGAGAGCCAAAGGCCTCCCAGAGATGACTGAAAGACCTATTTTGGAAGGGCAACAGTTTGCTGGACTGTGTTCTGGATATATTTCCATTATTGCAGGCTGAACTCTCACAGCTAAGCCAAGGTCAGATGCCTTGAAGCCAGGAAGCACAATAAGTCTGACATATCTGCCTCTTTTCAAACACTCCTCAACAGTAGACCTTAAAGCCCCTAAAAGCAAAGAGCCATTTGCAAGTGCTGCAAAGCACTGTGTTATGCCCTCTTCCAAGAGGAACCAAAGATGCTATTTTTGGCTGCTGCCTGGAGCACTGCATGCTTTTTCCCATTTCCAGAGAAATTTGAAAGATACACATTTCTCGTGTTGAAGCCTTCGGCTGTGGGTACCCTATCAGCAACAACTGCTGCAAGAACTCAGCATATGAAGATGAGAAAGGTGGCATAAAATTTATTTGCACCTAGGAGTTCTCAAAGGAAAAATGAAACTAATTGTAAGTGGAAAAGAATCAACAGAAATGGCAGAACCAGGAAGATGACAAAACAACATCAGCTAGTATCATATCCACACTCGCTCTTGCAGCTCCATCTCACACTTTCACATAGCAAGCAACCAGGCACTGCTAGAAAGTTGAGCATTTGGGATTAAAACCATTACATCTTATCCATTTGAAATATCAGAATTTCTATGGGAATGTAATGATTGCAGCTCCTGCAAATGCATAGTAGCAAACTATTCAGTGATGTATACCAAGACTCCACTCAAGTCTCTATTGAAAAAATCTGACAGAACACTGGATCAAGCACTTTGTCAAGTTTTATCAATACTCACACATAATAATAAATTTAGGATTTTGAAAGCCTGCAAAAAAAGAGAAGCCCTGCATTTCTTAAAATCAGCACTACTGATTCAGCATAAGGGGACTACAGTAAAAAAAAAAGTACTTTGTTCTTTTTGTTTGGCTGGCTGGCTTGGATTTTAAGAGGTCACTAGATAGCATCTAATAGCTTAAGTTTCTGTTAAGGTTTGTTTGGTTTTGAAAAAAAATCTGCTAAATCAAGACATTACCTCAGACTGTTTTTAAACTGAGCTGCTGTACTTACTAAACTGTTACCACAAAGCTTTTGACTTTCCTTGAAAAATACAGATGTAACCTCATCTAATTTCCAAATGACTTGTAATTCCTGAATCACTTTCCTCCCATCTATTTCAGGGTTTATTATGTTATAGGCATTATGCCAAGGTCATCAGTTTGCACACAGTGTAGATGTTAGGACATTTTACTAGACTTTAGGGACAGAAACCGAATCCTGCCTATTGATTTGCAAACTAAATTTTACTCTTGAAAAAAATCTACAGTTTCTGTCACAGCTGAAAAGCTGAGACAATATGGTAGCCACATAAACACTTTACGGTGTCAGGTTGTTCTGATTTTGTTTAGTGAGGGGGGCCTAAGGTGGTAGCTTCCATAGGAAACTGCTAGAATTTGCTCCCAAGTTCAGTGGACTCGGTCAGGCCTAGGGCAGACCTGCTGCTGGCCAAGGCCGAGCCAATTGGTAGCAGAATGTTCCGTGACAACGCCTCTGCAATAATGTATTTAAGAAGGGGAAAAGAGAAAAAAAACAAAAAAAACAAAAAAACCCAGATGTGAAGGAGCTGGGCAGGGCCAGAGAGGGGGAGGCGCAAGCCTTGTGGGCCTTGCAGGCCTCACCCTCTGGCCTCCTGCCAGGCAGCCGACTGGGCCTGACTATGCCTGGCCTGGCTGCAAGAAGTGGAGAGGAGAGATGTGAATGATATGTAAAAGAACCTGAGAGGCGTCTGCCAGCCCGTTGTGAAGAATTTCTTGTGAGAGGAACAGCTGCAGACACCAAGGTCAGTGAAGAAGGAGGGGGAGGAGTAATGCGGCTCCTGGCCAAGATTCCCCCGCAGCCTGTAGTGAAGACCATGGTGAAGCAGCCCAATTTGGTCCCTGGAGGAGCAGAGATCCACCTACAGCCCATGGAGGATCCCACACCAGGGCAGGAAGATGCCTGAAGGAGGCTGTGGAGGGCCCACTGGGGCAGCTGTTCTGGAGGGACTGCACCCCATGGAAGAGATGACCCACACTGGAGCAGTTTCACGAAGGACTGTGGCCCATGGGAGGGACCTCACGAAGGAGCAGGGGAGGAATGTGAGGAGTTATTTCCCGGACAACAAGGCAGCAGCATGAAACAACGCGTGATGAACTGACCACAACCCCCATTCCTGCTTCCCCCCAGTGCTGTTCAGGGGGGAAAGGTAGTAGAGATAATGTTAAGCCCAGGAAGAGGGAGGGGTGGGGAAAGGTTATCTTGTTCCCTGTCTCATTCTCCTGCTAGTTTTAGTAATAAATGAATAGTTTTCCCCAAGTCGAGTCTGTTTTGCCCGTAATGGTAACTTTAAGGATTTCTCCCTGTCCTTATCTCAAACCTCAAGCCGTTTTTCTTATATTATCTCCCCCTATTCTCTTGGAGTGTGGGGGGAGTGAGAGAGAGACTGCGTAGTTTTGTCCCAATCAGGGCTGAACTACTACACAGGTATATACAACTATTACTATGGGGGAACTGTACTTCAGTTTTCAATATGGACTTCATTCAGCACAAATCATCTTGTCTTTATGTCTTTCTTGTGTTGAACACACCCTAAAGCCGTTTACTTAAGTGCCCATAGAAGTGTAATCAAAGCCATGAAATGCCTCAGTAATTACTGTGCCTGACTTCTGGCAAATGATTCTCCTAAATTAAAGCCTATTTGAATGAAAGTACCTTGTAGAAAAACATCCAGTAGGGATTAAAAAATGTTCCAGACCAGACATTCAACCAAAACCTTTGGTAAGTCATGCTGTGTCCTGTTACCCTTGTAGTATGGTTCTCATTCTGTTTCTCTACTTGAATTTTGTCACACAATCCTCTAAACAGCTTGTCCTTTTCTTTCCAGTCAGCCACGAGTCATGCAGCTTGAGATGTGACTGCCTGCTGACCATGCTGACTATACTTCAGCAAGGCACTGAACCGCATGTTGAACTTTAAACATGCAATCATTTCCGTGGAGTCACTGCTACACAGACCAGTAGAGACTAGAGGTCTTTGCAGGACTCTTCCTGCGAGAAACATGAAAGTAATCTTTTAGCTGGGACCATAAAAGACCCTTATTCACAATCAACCAGAGGAGATATGTAATTCATTCTTACCATCAGGTTACATGGGCATTTGAAGAGCTTTGGAAGCAATGGTATTCTGGTCTGCTAGTTAAGGGAATTATGCTTTATCTGCAACATGCTGATTCATCTAACTTAAGAAGAACCTTTTGATTTTAGCATATCAAACAATAGCTTTCAGCACATCCACTTTTGTTTCTCAGAGCTCTCCAACAGAGGAACTGTTGGCATACACATGGAGCACGCCACAGTTGTTTCTCGAGAGCTTAAAAGCTACTAATTATTATAAACAACACTCTTGCAGTTCTACAAGTAAAAGAGATTGATAGATACTGAAAGAATGGGTTAATTCTAAGGAATCAAGCTGATAAATAGTGATCAATGATTTACTGACCTTGAGAGAAAGAACAGTAGAATCATAAACTTAACCTAATGAGATACTTTCAGGATGCTCTAGCAAGAGCTAAGATAAGTTAGATGGGAACACCCTGAGGGGGTACAGACACTGGCTGAGACCAAGATAAGGGGACTTAAGAAGTTTAGAACCAACTGATGGGGTGGAATAACCAAGGAAATTGGGAACCAGCAAAGATAAGTCAGCAAGAAACCACCCTGGCAGCAAGAACAAAGCAGGACAAAGGTATGAACCCATGCAGGTGGGCATAGTGATAAGGAGAAGAGAATGACCACCAGAGACGCTATGACTCCTGAGCACAGGCACAAGATGGACACAGAGACCGGGGAATAACCTGTCGTGGGAGGACACTTATGATAATGATTTCCCAGAAACCTAATTAATATATAACCAATTCTATGAATATGTATGTTCATGATGCATAAATACTGTACCTGTTCCTTAACATGTTGCACACGTTTGGAGGAGCGATCCCCCGTGTGCCCAGTGCTGTAATAAAGAATACCTGCTTAATATTTACATGGACTATTAAGTTTCTTTTATTTTAGCTTTTTCGGCTTCAATACAATCTCTACTCAGCCAGAGATCTGTTTCATGTAGGTGGAGCAGTTTTCCTCACAAGGATGTTTGAAATGAGCTTATGATATTGACGTGTGGAAAACAGACTCCACAATCTGTGAGATTGTAAAGTAGGTATGTTTATTCAGCGCTGGGCAGCATGGGGGCGTAGTACCACCAAAACCGTGCGCACCTGATGCGGCAACTTACTTTAAATTTATACAATCAAGTGTTACATATACATAAAGTTTCGCAATACACCAATACATATGCATGACCTATCCCCACTTCATATTAAAATTAGTCCCAAGGGGTCATTTCCATAAACTCCTCCCCTCTGCACTTGCGCAGTGCCTTCTGGTGGTGGTCATTGGGGGTCGTGGGGATGAAGGCAGGTGACTCCTCTTCATCACCACTAGTAACCTTTTGTTCTTGCGCAAACTCCGTTATTCCTTGGCTTTTATTCAAGCTGCAGGGTCGGTCTATGCTGTTCTTGAAGCGACTCTCCTAGTCCTTAGCAGGAACTGTCTTTCCTGAAGAATCGCAAGACTTTCTGCTTCAGATAGTTTGCACAATGGTTAGCAAATCGTTAAGCAGGTGGCTAGCAAAACATTAAGCACTATTTATCAACTTGATTCCTTTGTATGCACAGCGATAATTAATCAATGCCATATCTACTAAAATTTCTTTAACTCCTTCTCTCAATATAAGTGTTAGGGTTACCAGCTCTCCATGTGAACCTCGGAGCAACCGAATGTTCAGCTCTTGTACCTGGCCAAGACCAAAGAATACCAGGACACTCCTAAAAATGTGCATGCTCACCAAGACAGGGAGACCCTTAAGTAAAACGTATCACTTCCCAAATGCAGCTGGCAGTTCTAGAAGACATGATATGGTTTAGACTGCTGATCCAGGAGAATAGTCTCATTTACCACCTTTTTATTCTGAGGAAACACCTCTTTCATCTTTTCCTGCACTCCTTTCCCCTTTTCTTTATTTCCCTTATTGAGAGCAGCCCTGAGGAGAAAGCCTTGGGAGTGCTGGTGGACGAGAGGCTCAACATGAGCCGGCAATGCGCCCTTGCGGCCCAGAAGGCCAACCGCATCCTGGGCTGCATCAAGAGGAGCGTGGCCAGCAGGTCGAGGGAGGTGATTCTCCCCCTCTACTCTGCCCTGGTGAGACCCCACCTGGAGTACTGTGTCCAGTTCTGGAGCCCCCAACATAAGAAGGACATG
>WHYT01017499.1:0-19244 GCA_009806455.1 Tetrax tetrax
AAAAAAAAAAAAAAAAAAAAAATTTCCTAATACCTAATCTAAATCTACTTCCCTCTATTTTGAAACTGTGTAGTGTGGGTTAAAGCAACCATAGTGTTTTGCTGCTAATCTCTTACCCTAAAAATGATGTGTAACCAATATCTGAAAGGTATGAGAGCTTACAGTTCCTTACAACTGACTTTCTTCTAACAAGGCACTCTAATTTCACTGAGCAATCTGCCCTTCTCATTCCCTCTTGGTATAGCTCAGTGATGAGAGATGTTACCTGATCTCAGCATCTTCCATTTAGTTAGGGAGTGGCCCAGGATGTTTTGAAAAAGACATTCTTACAGGAATATGAAAACAAAAGTATGTTTGGGCAAAGATGTCCTGGTAAGAAGTAGAGCAGCCCTTGGGAACGCTGAGGGTTGCATCAGATCTTAGAAGAAAGTTGTTAAACTTGATCTGGTATCTGCTCACTAATTACTAATGGAAATTTCTGGAAGCAAAGAAATGCCCTTTGTGTTTTCCTTGTTCTTGACAGCTTTATGTTAATCTAAAATGTATATGCTCTTAGTTTCTCCTCCAGTGTGAATGTGAGCTGTAGATACCGGGCTATACATACTTGAAGCTCCAGATGTGTCTTCCTGATCTGAATCTAATTCTGGGTTATCTGTGCCTGCTGCTTTCCTGTGCCATCAAGGCCAACAGTCTTTGATGTCATCTAGTCTCACTTATTTTCCAAATACTGGTCACTTTTCAAATACCACAGGATTATTTTTTCAGACTCTTCTGCATTTTTCTCCAGTGGCTTAACTACCTGCGTAGATGTTGGCAGATGTTTTTGGCATCATCAATATGACAGATTTGAAATATTTTCAACTTTTCCTGGGAAACCTCGGTTTTGGTGACTCTTGTTGTTTATTCACGGACTTCACTTATTTTAATACTTGGCGTGTCCCAGAGGATTTGTTTTGCATATATTGAAATGTCCAGCTGCAGTTTTAGATTTTGTTTTCATTGACAAACAGTAAGCTGGAAATAATTTTCAAGTCATTTATCCTCCTCTTTGTCCTGTGACCAGATCATGCCAGCATGTGTCCTGCCCATGTTCCAAGGGTTCATCTCTCCTTGACAAGTTGGGCGAATTGTTTGTGTCTTTGTAGTCTTCTCCATTCTTACAAAATCTTTGACTTGGGACTGTTGAGCCTTGGGTTTTACAGGCAATTAATATTAAAAAAAAAAAAGTATTCAAAATGCAAATTTTAAAAGAAACTTCAGGTGAATAGTTAGTGCAGGATGAGATTCCCTCCCCTGCACACTTCAGTCTTTACCTGTGCATTGACTGAGTTGCTACCTGGAGAAGATACATTTATCAGCAGTCTGCACTCTTCTGATCAGAATCACAGAATGGTTTGAGTTGGAAGGGGCCTTCAAAGATCTAGTCCAACCCCTCTGCAATGGAGAGGGACACCTTTCAGTGGACCAGGTCATTCAAAGCCCTGTCCAACCTGGCCTTGAACACTTCCAGGGATGGGGTATCCACAGCTTTGCTGGGAAACCCGTTCCAGTGCCTCACTCAAGGTATTACTGATTGCACTGGTGAGCGATTATTAGCACGTTTAGGGGTGAGGTCTGTGGTAACGGTGCCTTTGTAGTGGGAGAAGGTGATGCTGAGTTTGTTGTGTGGTAGGGTTTTTGTCTGGGTTGGGTTTTTTTTTTTTATTATTTATTCTCATTTATTATGAGAGTGGTGGAACACTGGAACAGGTTGCCCAGGGAGGTGGTGGATGCCCCATCCCTGGAAACATTCCAAAACATTCCAGGCCAGGTTGGACTGGGCTCTGAGCAACCTGATCTGGTTGGAGATGTCCCTGCTCCTTGCAGGGGGTTGGACTGGATGGCCTTTGAAGGTCCCTTCCAGCCCAAACCATTCTGTGATTCTGTGGTGATGTTTTACTTTTGTTGCATGTTAAAATACTGAAGGAGGTTTCTGTGAGGGCGTCATGGGGGGTTTATCATTTCCCCTGTGGTTGAGAAGAGGTTGGGAGAGCATTTTCCCTTTGATATGCTGTTGTTAGACTTTGAGCTGGAAGACTGGGTTATACTACAGGTTTGCTGCTGCCTTTTTCCATGCCTTTACTGGCATTGACGGTAAAGATGATGCTGGAGGAAACTTGTTTACTGTTGGAAGGAGCATAATGTCTCTTAAGTCATCTTTATCTGATATTTTGAGTATAATTTAATTTTGATGTTTTTCCTGTGTGTGCTCTTCCAGGTCTAGGAGAATTTGGGGATTTTTTTATCAGTCATCTCTTTATCCCAGAGTTTCAACATTTTCTCTGAGTTGGTTTTCACTGGCAGCTTTCCCCTAAGCTGCTGTTATTGTATCTTTCATGCCATTGTCTGTGGTGTGAAATGTTAAGCAGCTTAGCCATGACTTTAATTTCTCTCTTAAAGCTGGTGTTTTTAAATAGAGTTGGCCCGCTTAGCACCTCTCCAAAGTTTGTGGATCTCCTACTGCTGCACTCTTTTAGCGGATATTTTTGCTGTGTAGGTGATAGCAGCTTTCTGGGTCAGGCCCCTGAACCTAGAAGGTCTTTTAGTCTTTCAGAGGTCTTTGAAAGGCTACCTGTTTAGTATGATTAACTGCATAAATCTTATTTTCAGACTGTTTTTTCTTTGCATTTTATTCCTAATGTCAGCTGCTTATTTCTCTGAAGCTGTGTGGGAGAAGTTAAATTTGTTTTATCATCTTTCCAAAGAGAATATCCCCGGCCTCTTGATTTCTACACCTCCAAAATTGCCTTCCATTGTGGGAAGCAGATGATGTATAGCCTGTAACATGTCAATTTTGAATTGTGTTGGATACACATCTTACAGTCCATAAAATCTTTTATTGATATTGATCTGAGATTGCCACTGTAATCGTGTTTAGTCCTCCAGTGTGAATTTTTTTTTTGGTACTACTTCTTTCTCCTTTTTAAAGTTTGTTTTTTGTTCTTGCTTTGCATGAAAAGTGATCAGATCAGATGTCAGATGCACTACACGCTTTAATATCCTGGATAAGTTGAGCTACGCTTTCATTCCAGGAGACAGGTTTTTAATCTGATCTGTGGGTAGATATCTTACTAGAGGAATGAATATTCTACCAAAAAGAAACCCCAGAGCGATTCTGTCAGTCTCTTGCCATCCTGACTTTTTTTTTTTATATATTATTATTATTTCTTTATTTCCAAGCACGCTTACCGATTTCGTTCTCCTCTCTGGTTGTTGTCAGGACTCTCCAGCGTAAGCAGACGCTGCGGCTGAGGATGCTGCCACAGTTCGTGGCGAGCTGCGAGTTCAGCAGCACGGCTGTCTGTTGGTGTGCCCTGTCCTGTAATTGTCATTTTCCTAGATCACATTTGAAATGCAGCTTGCGGAAATGGGCTGTTAATTGGCTCCCAGTCCTTCAGCGGTTTTTCAGCATTAGAAATCCTGATTTAATGTTGCTCTTTCTGCAGGGAGGGAAAACCATTTTTCCATTTTAGTTCATCATGTCTGTGATGAATTCTTACATTTAGTTCTGTCTTTTAACCCACTCCTCAACACGGACATAAGCTGTGCATTTTAACAACACGCTCATCTGTTTTCTCTGTTCCTTGTACGGCTTCTGACCTTGCTGATTTGTAGTATCCTGGAGAGCTGTAATTGTAGCCGGTAGAGAAGCATTCATTTTAGAAATTGCTATTGCATTTGAGTATGTTACTGCCACTCCTCCGTGCCTTCCCCAGCTGCCTGGTGCTGTGCTGCTGGTAAAACCGGAGATGGGAGCGCTCCGGTATCTGGTTTTGTCAGTCGGCCCCGACAGCCTGGCCTGAGAAATCATGGAAGAGATTTCCCGAACCCAGGCAAGGAGAGGCTCACCAAGTGTCACAGAGTTGAAACCATTACATGGCAGTGGCGGTTATGAGCAGAGAGTACTCAGTATTCAGATAATTGAAAGGCCAGAGGAAAGGCCAGGGAGGGGAATGAATTGCTCATGAGTTCACAGAATCACAGAATGGTTTGGGTTGGAAGGGACCGTGAAGCCCATCCAGTCCAACCCACCTGCAAGGAGCAGGGACATCTCCAACCAGATCAGGATGCTCAGAGCCCCGTCCAACCTGGCCTGGAATGTTTCCAGGGATGGGGCATCCACCACCTCTCTGGGCAACCTGTTCCAGTGTTCTACCACCCTCGTGGTAAAAATTTTTATTTCCTTATATCCAGTCTTAATCTGCTTCCCTCTGTTTATAAACCATTACCTTTGGGTACCTTACTTAGGTACCTCTGTTTGCTTGTCAAATTTACAGCTCACTGCTGAGGGTAACTGAGAAGCCAGTGGGTCTGTACCACCGCAAATTACTTGCTTGTCATGAGATCCTTACTCTTCTTGACTTGCCTGTCTTGGCTTAGCCTATACTGGAGAAAGTTGCAGCTCTTGGTGTAGCTCGCAAGGTTCCCAAGAACACCACTATTTAGTGGACGCGGTGGTGTTCGGTGGATGGTTGGACTTGATGATCTTGGAGGTCTTTTCCAGCCTTAAAGATTCTGTGATGTTCTTGGCTCTCTTTTGCTGTGTCAACAAACAGATCCTAAGGAAGAGACCGCTGGTCCAGATGATGCTGATTTCTAGATTGTGTCTGTCTGTTTAGAGATGGATGCTTTCCTGTTCCTAAGTGTGCTCAGTCCTTTTACACAGATAACGTGTACTTCTGAGAGTTGCAATGATTATAAAATCCTTCTACTTAATTTTTATTTTTTTTTGCTTAGATCCAGCTTGGCAGGAAAATACCCCTTTCTATTGCAGTAGTGAATTTTATTTCAGTTGAAGTCCAAAATTATTCTTGACTTGTTGTCATGTAGTATGACATGCTGACCTGTGATCTTCAGTCCTCTACCACATGTAGGGTTCGTGGCCTTCCTCCTGTGTCTGTAACTATATATTAAACTATACATGTATAACTATATATTAAAAAAATAAATAAACTGTGTCTTCTGAATTCAGTGTGTTTGTTACTTGAAGGTCATCTTCATTTGTGACATGGAATTACAGTGAAAAAATGTGAAGGCATGCATCTCCAGCTTTTGTTAGGATGTTGGACGGTGTTACATATTACTGCAGCCGCGCGTAATCGCAGATGGAGACTGTGCTGCAAGGGATAATCTCTTGTTGTTTGTTACATTGAGTGCTTTTCCTTTTCTTCTCCTGTTTTTTAATGAGTCACTTTCTGAAGTAGGCTAAGCCTAGTTGTCCTTTTATCAAATCCCAGTTGGTGATCGCTATTAGCAACAAGATAACACGTTTTCACAAGCTTGCACCTGGTTTTTAAAAAAAAAAAAAGGAGCGTGTGCTGCTTGGCACGTAAGCTTTGTCTCTTAGATTATAAGGGTTCAGTTTGAATAGCTGATTCATGTTCTGTACTTAGGTACCCAGTGCTTCAGCTCTGTGAGAGGCTGTAATATATTTCATTGGGCTTGCATTTCACTAAATTCAGTAACTTGGAGAAGTTTTAAATGCAGAATTTTCACCTCTGTTAAACAGCAGCGATTTACAGTTGTAACGAATGGAAGGCAGAAGCTGAGTTGCTGCTGTAGAGATGAGGATTTTTTGGTGAGAAATACAGCTTGCTTGCTAGAGGATCTCTGCAGCCTTAATCAGTTAACTGTTTGATTAGAACCCGAGTTATTAAATCAACTGCATGGATATCCGTGAGGTGATTACTGAGCCCTTCCCGGCAGCTCTTCTGCAAACAAACGAAAAAAAAAAAAAAAAAAAAAAAAAAAAAAAAAGGACTGTTTAGGCTGAATCAGACATTTCTTACAACCAACACTCCTCACAATCAATGAAAAGGCTGTTTTGTTTGTGAACTTTGGAGCAGGTCCTGTGGCACTAGAAATGCTGAGGTGATTTAACAGCTCGGCATGTGTTCTCCTTGTTCCCTGCCAGCCACCCCACGACTTGGTTTGGACTATCTTAATTTTACTGACAGAAACCATCTTGCCTTTCTGTGAGATTCTTGTCTGTGGTAGCATCTCCATGAGCTTCTAAGATGCCAGCAAGGCAGAGTTTTAGAGAGGACTGTAATATTATAGACGATGTAGGGAAGAAAATAAAACAGAATGGTTTTCTGGCACATGACCCCTGAAATTTCAACATGTCATCTGCAGAAAACTGAAATCTGCAGTGTTTACTTCTCTGACTCTACTTGATCTTCCCATTGACAATACATAGCATCTCTGTGTTCCAGCACCGTTCCAAGTAAACATGTTTTTAGGAAGCAGACTCTATCTGTTCTGACTGAAGAATAGACAAGAGGAGTTGTACTATGTCAGTTCAGGTTAAGTTGTTCTTAACTATCTCCTTGGAAGAAAAAAAACCAAAACAGACCCAAACAAAAATAATAAATCAGATGGAGAGTGTTGTTTTTTCCCTGTCTCTCTCTGATAGGCAGCATCTTTCCAACAGAAATACCTGGCTTAAATTATGGATGGACTATATAGCAAAAGTAACACAAGCTTCAGTATTTTCCAACCATTCCCTGTCCCAAATGTCATTCCGCTATAGATATTCCTGGAATTTCATTGTGAGATGAGCAAAACTATATCCCCATACAGCAAAATCCTTGGTGTTGGGATTTCAGCGGCACGAGTGGGAGCAAGGAACTCGGGATCCATGTTCATTTGCAGCCTTGCAAATATTCCAAGAGACTTTCTAGCACCTGCTAAACTTCCTGGGGGGGAAAGAAGCTTTTCTTGGTGAAATAACTTGTGTATTCGTTTCATATGGAGGTTGACTGGGAATCCTGTCTGGGCATAAGAGGCTGTCACCCTGGCAGGTTGGGAGCGTGGTTCCCAGGCATGGATGCAGGGGAGATGCCACATATGCTCCCTCAGGGTAACCAGAGCCCTTGCCGAGCTGTTTGGAGATACCAAGCAAGAAAACAATATTGGTGCTAACTAGTTCCCAAGGGGGTTTCTGCTCAGCCCTCTGTGTCAGGAAGCTGGCCGTTGTAAAACGGTCTCCTCAGTGAGGAGCAGCAAGTCTCTGGGCTGCAAGGGCGGCAGACAGGAGCGTTGGGATCCTCAAGTCCTTAGGTAATTAACTCGCTTCCTGAACTTGTACGTCTTACAAGGAGTGGGAATATTTCATGTGAAATAGAGCAACTGATCACAACAAATGCGGGTGTTTGGGTTTGAGGTTTTTATCCTCTCCTGATACTGGCTGCATTGCATTGCCAGTTAAAGCGGCACAGGCTGAAGTCACGGAATCATAGAATAGTTATGTTTGGAAGGGATCTATAAAGCCATCCAGTCCAACCTTCCTGCAAGGAGCAGGGCTTCAACCAGATCAGGTTGCTCGAACCCTGTCCAACCTGGCCTTGAATGTTTTCGGGGATGGGGCATCAACCACCTCTCTGGGCAACCTGTGCCAGTGTTTCACCACCATAATTGTAAATATTTTTTCCTTATATCCAGTCTGAATCTACCTCTCTATATTTTAAAACCGTTGCCTCTTGTCCTATTGCAACAGGCCCTGCTGAAGAATTTCTCCCCGTCTTTCCTGTAGGCCCCCTTTGAGTATCAAAAGGCTGCAATAATGTCTACCTGGAGCCTTTTCTTCTCCAGGCTGAACAGCCCCAGCTCTCTCAGCCTGTCCTCACAGGAGAGATGCTCCAGCCCTCTGATCGTTTTCATGGCCTCCTCTGGACTCGTTCCAACAGGTCCATGTCCTTCTTGTGTTGGGGTCTCCAGAGCTGGACACAGTCCTGACTGGATTAGGCCATCCACATTCTTCCTGCTGAAGGTCCTCTCTAGGCTCTGTGTATCTGAAGTTGCTTTAAATGCTATACAGCTTGAATTTTTAATTTTAGCTTGATCCTGTATGGCTACATCTACATTGATAAAGTAAATAGGGCCAGGGCACAGGCTTGAGTACAAGTGTGCGTTTTGGTGATCTTTGCCCTCTCCAGGGAAGGGTTTTGGCTGAGGGTTTTCCCTGAACCGTGACCAGGTGTGAGCATGGGCTGGGCACTGTCTCTGGAGGCAGGATGGGCAGAAAGACATCTCTGGAGCAGGGGGGTTTGGGCGTATAGGTGGGAACTACGCTGTGCCAGTGAACTGCCACTGACCTGCTAATGCTGTTTACTGGTATAATGTGTTTATTAAGATAAAGAGCCTTTCTGGTGTTCTGTTTTGGATGTCTGAAGCACAACAGCCTGTGAGGGGAGATGAAACAAAGAACAAATTCTGGTAGGGAGAATACTCCTGGGAAGCCGAAGTGAGGATTTTACCTCCCTGCAGAGAGCCAGATTTTAAGATTGGTTCCTCACTGCAACGCTTTCCGGCCTTACGCCAGACTCCTGCCTGCCGGGCGTCCCATCTTCTGGGAGCCCTGCTCCTGGCATGCCTCACGGTGCCATGTGCCCGGCGGGGAGCGGGGACATCGTGCTACCATATGGCACATTCCTCTGTGGTTCTCACCTTGTGCAGCACCTTCTGCAAATCCTGAGTTGTCTTTCATGGTCTAATTTGTGCTTAATAACAGTATTAACTCATTTGCACAGTGTTTTACAGGTGGTGTATAACTATAGGTCCATGTGATTTTTTTTTTTTTTAACATACTTTTTATGATGCTGATGTTAATTCCTCCTTAATGCACTTGATTTCCAGTCTGAACAGGTTCTGCTACTGTGTCAGGTCTAATGCAGGGGCTTTGGAGGTCCTTTTATAAAATACTGGTGGGTTCTCACTCCCTTTTTGGTACTGTATTCATCTCTGACACTTACAGTTCCATGAAATACAGCCTTGAATTGATGAAATTAACTTTTCTTGATCCAAGAGATTAAATGTGGCTGTAAATTTTTAAGCAGAACCAGTTGCAATTCCCCATCAAAGAAAATCTTGTGGACTTGAACGAGTAAGACTTAGGGAGAGTGTTCTCCTGGGGAAGCTGATTAGTTAATATTTAAGTAATATCATTTTCGTTCCTCTTCCCCCTGCATCTCCAGACCTGAAACAACACAAACGATTCCTAGATCAAAAGAACGCTCGAGTCCCTTTCATCGAACAAATATCACGAACGGTAGGCTCCTGCTTTTCACTTGAGTAACGGCACGGGCTTTCACGATTCCTCTAATAAACTTAAAGCAGGTCGTAATACCCATCACCGCATCCTTGAACTGGTATAAATCTTGGTTTCTGGAGTTCTAATTACAGTGGCTGCTCCCATTAGGTGGTCTTGTTTCATGGCAGGATGCTAGACGGCTCTCCTGCTCTAAGTCATTTGCGTGGACTGCGGGTGTGTCTGTCAAACCATAATGAGCAATGAAAGAATGAAGAATGTTAATTTAACTGATGCTGCTTTTGCTGTTAACGTAAGTGCCACCAGCTGCACCTCGTAAACAGTGCTGTTTGCTTGCCTGCGTATCGCCATTCAGCGGGACCCAGCGTGATTGATAGAGGCAGAATTAGACTGATGGCTTGCGTGCTGCAACTTTTCTCTGGCACCACTTCTGTGAATGCCTTTTTGTTGCAAGAGACAGCTCCGAAATTTTAATTGCTTTTCAAACTCGCAAGTGCTGCTCGTGTCAAATGCTGATAATTGGTTTATGACATAGAGGTATTATAAATTAAGGAGAGGTCAGTGGAGATAATGTGCTACCTACCTGCTGGAGGAACGGCGGCTGGGTAGAAGTGATGCTGAGGAGATGCTCACTTTGGCATGTGGGGGTTCTCGGTGCTCGCACACGGCTTCTTGAACAATGGGCACTAATAGGAAAGGACTGTCTGCAGCAATTGCGGTGCTCCAAGTCACTTTCTAATTAGAGAAATTACCGAATAATGCAAAACTCCATGAATGGGTTTTCTTTCCGGCCCATTAAGCCTTCATGTAAACCTTCAAAATAAAGCTGCATACCTCCTTTCACCTGTCAGTTGTGGTGTGCGCTGAGCAAAAGCCCGTTTTGTTCCTCTCGTGGGTCGTTAGGAGGGTGATGAACCCCAAGAATTTGACGCAGGCCACTTGTGCTCCAGTGCCAGCTCATCCAGAAGCAGCTCTCCCTCCCTTGCTCCGCTGATTAAGGTGCTCCTGTACCTCTTAGCAGGAAACTGCTTCTCACTGACATCCTGCCAACATTTTCTTCTTTGCCCTGATGGTTTCTTGAAGTGTTTCTCATCTCCTTTCTCACTCTGTCCAGATATACCCAGCTATTTTAGAGGTAATTTTCTACACATTTTTGTTTTTACTCCAAGTGTATGTCAAGGTTGAATGTGCTAAATCAAAATGACTGCAGTCTTTAGGATTTAAATTATTTAGGGTTTAAAACAAGGAATACTTATTTAAGTAATTGATTTATTTTTGTTTTGTGTTGCATATAACTTATTTCCATAATGTTCTCCAGTTAGTAATAATTGAAATGTTGTGCCTTGCAAGTAAATACCTTAAATTTATACCAGTCTTTGCTAGTCACAATAATTTACTCTTATCTCTGCACACTATTAGGTTTTAAAGCTTCATATTCTTTTTTAAATAATAAATATTGTAGGCTTATTAAATTTTAACAGATTAATTAATTCATGGCAAGCTGCACCTCGGATGCTTTTCCGAACGCCTAGAATTGGTGCAGCTCCTTGTTACGCGTAGAGATGGGAGAGATGCGGAGCTGGTGGTTGTGACTCGCAGGACCCGATGGTTGCGGCACCGGACCCCAGGCCAGGGTCTGGTCCCTGCTTCTGGGATGCACTGGGAGGGACGAGATCTGCCCTGCTTCCCGGTTCCTCGTGCGTGTCCTACCTATAGGAGTATCTTACGCTGCCTCTTTTTGTGAGGGTTTTTGATGGTTTTTTTGCAGAGTGAAGTAAGGTGGATCCTTAGCAGCGTTTGGGTGCTGCTTGATTTAGTTTCCGGATTGCAGAGCCAGATTGCAGCCTTGCTACTCTGATAGCACAGTTCTGGTACGTATGAAAATGCAACTCTTGAAAGCTTTCAGGCCAAGTAGAGAAAAACCCCCACAGAAATGGCCTTTAAATTATTAATGCCATGGATGTAAGCTCATAAAGCTTGCCAAAATCGTGTGTTGGATACTAATGTCCTCCTTCGGTCACAACCTACCCCATCACCTGTGTGTATCCAGGCTTTACAGTTTTTCAGTTTTATTGATTTTGGAGAGAATTGCACATACACAAACTTCTGGTGTCTGTGTGCTGAGGTGCTGTAATGAGATTTTCCAAAAATGCTTGCATGTACTTTTAGGGACCTGAACTGGTTATTAGATGGCCCGATGCCTGTAAAGTGTAATATTAGGCTGTAATATCTCTCTCTCCCACTTGGTTCTCTTTTTCCAGCTTGTGACTGAGAAATTAACTTTTCTTGGTCTCACTTTCAATGAATTGGTCCCAGTAACTGCTGGCTCTGTTGAAACAAACAAACAAAAGCTGTAATTCTGGCCAGCCAAGGCTGAAAAATCTGACTTGTTGGGAAAGGTTACAGAGGAAAAGTAGCCCTTAAGTAGTTATAAAAGTAATAATGTAGCTATAAACTTGAGCTTGAAATTGTTTAAATGCATAAACATGCTTGAATTGACCTCGGATGGAAAGGAGATCTTCCATGGATATCTTTGTATAATTTCAAGGTATTATTCTTTAACTCATATCTTGAAGAGAATTTGCTGATATCATTTAACATTTTCTTTAAACCTTAGTCTGTTTAAACCCTTATATCATACTTAAGTTTTAATACTTTGATTTTTAAATTAAATTTGAAATTATTATATTTTAGTCCCATACTAGTACCATATAACTGAGAAATATTTATTTCGATGCAACTTAGTATGAATTTCATTATGCTTTCTTAAGGGGAAAAAAGCATTTTACTCTCCTCTAAGAGTATTTCCATTTAGCGGACCTCTAAAATGATTTCATTTATAGCTACTAAAGAGAGAAGTACCGCTTCCATAAACCAAAGCATCATTTTAATGGACCTGACAAACAATTCCATTAAAACTCCGTATCATCTTCAAAGCATGATGTTTCCATTTACTCTCTAGTTCTTTTTGGTTACTTTTTCCCCCCACCCTTGAATATATTGTGAACAAACCGAAGAAAAGGCCATGTGGGTGTATTCAGATACTGTTTCCACTGTCATAATGTGTAACTTGCACAAAAGACGTGTCCTCCCACTCAGTGTCAATTCCTCATCCTCTTTCCATTGGCCAACGTGAGCTTTGAGTGGATGTGGTGAAGCAAATCTCAGTTTTGCAGTCCATTCTGGAGCAGCTTTTCCAGTACTGCTTTTCAGTGGTGGCACTGAAGGCATCTACTGTGGAAGCCTTGTCCTTTGGCATCAAAACAGCTTTGGCATCAAAACGAACTTAACGATGTGTGCTCTTGAAGCAGAAGTGTTCTGAAACTTGTACCTCAATACAGTTTGGGGAAGTGAAGAACGAATAAGAGACCAAATGAGTTTTGGAGAGGTGATAGGCTTCCCAGCAGGTATTTCTTTCATCTAGTTGCAGAAGAGGCTGCCGCTGTATTGAGCACTGTAGTGGTCCATGATCTGGTTGTATTGTTAATCTCCAGATACACACACGCACATATATATATATATTTATTTATCTATCTATCTATCTATATTTTTTTTTTTTCTTCTTCAAGAAGGAAAAGCTGCTTTGCGTTAGAAGGTAGGAAAACCTTGGGGCAGTAAATCTAACTGGGTTTTGTTCACCTGGGTTTATAGGCTGGAGATGAGGAAATGAATAAGGCGACGTGCCAGCTTTCCAGCTCTTCTGTAACGGATGGGGCAGCTGGATAAAGGGCAGCATATCCATCCACGTAAAAGACAAAGTGAGATCAAACAGGTGAAACCCCCAGCTTCATCACCTCTCTCATGAGTTGGTAACACCATTTCTTCTTCTTTCTCTCTAGCACTGGTGTAAGTTTTGCTGTAAACAGATCTACAGTAGCAGAAGTGCTTCAGTGGATTAAATATTCCATGTTGAAAATTGAATGGGTGGCAGAAAGTAACTTTTTTTTTTAACAAAAAAAACCAAAACCAAAAACCCAATGAGTTCTGATCTCATATTAGTAATAACTTAAATCAAGGCAGGCTGCATTAAGCAATCAACAAGTAACACTTTTGTTTTCAACAATTCCATTTACCTTGTGCTAATTTTCCATCAGGATTCTAGATAATGTGCTACTAACCATTATTTTCTCACCTAGTTTGCTCAGTACTGACAGATAATAGATGATCCTATTACAAATAAATTTGACACCGCATCCATGAAAATGTGAAAATTGGAATCTCTCATCATTATTTAAAATGTGTGCTCACTCTCTCAAATGAGGTGTAAGAGTCTACTTTGGAGGTAAAGTAGGCCAGATTGCTGGAAAGGCTGCTTCAGTGTCACCCAGGTTAATGTGGGTGTATTATGTATTTATATAGCCTACAGGGGGATAACTTTTTAGCAAATGATTTGGACTGAATGTGCACTTGATCAGGACCCTCATTAATAACCCACGGCCACACAGTTCTCCTGGTGAAAAGTTACCCTTGCAATCACCAAGATTAATTCTGGGGTTGTCTATTGTAGTTTGGGAGAAAGTGTCCAAAGAAACAGGTGAGTCGCGTGTTAAGTGCTGAACAGACGTCCGTGTAGACTGAACTATAGATAAAGATCCTGCACTGTCCCTGACGTTTTGATTAAAATGGCCATTTTTTAGTTTTCAGCCGCAGTTCTGGAAACTGGAGCAATACTGCTTTGCTCTGAAGGTGCTCACACTACCTGCCCCTCAGTGAGGGCCAAATGTCAGAATGTAACCTCCGTGCATGAGGGATCAAAGATGAATGGACCTTTTCCCGTTGGGTGCTGGGTCATGCCCACGTTACCGTGGGAGTTGCAGTCGTGCAGTCAGAAGTTAGTAAGTAGTGGGATAACACACCCAGCGGGACTTGGTGCAAAGGAGGGAAGAATTGGTTAAACATGAGACAAGAAGCATTGTTTTTATACTAGTAATTTGATTTTCCTATTTGGTGGGCCATGAGAGACAAACATATTTGAAGTTCTTTGGAGCACGGACACCTTCAGTTGATTTGGCCTGGACTGTAGAAAAATTTTATTATCGTGCACCAGGCCTTGCATTTCTCTGTTTCTGAGTTGTTGCAGAAGCCATGCAACTCAGCAAAACTGTTTTGATGGACCTTTTCCCCAACAGTGTGTGCCTGTAGTGTCGTATTTGGGTTGTGTAGCTTGTGGAAGTGGTCTGGGACCAGTTCTTCACCTGAAGCATTCGCATCTTTCCAGATACGGTCAGAGCATCACGAAGATGGTAGTAACTAAGTGATGTGCAATGACTTGCTGTAATGGCTCGTTCAGAGTAGCTGTGTGGAGGCTGTCCACCAAGCTCAATGAAAAAGCTTGCTAGTTGGGAGGTGCTGGAGATAGCAACTGGTGGGCCACCCACCAAGCATACAACTGAAAAGACATGATTATCAGGAAAATGTGAATCCTCTAGGAAAATGTTTTCCCTCCACTTACCTCGTGTGTAGGCATCTGGACAACTGCAGGCAATGCCGGCTCTTCTTGGGGAAGGTTGGCTCTTGGGCTACCCACTGCTGAAAGTTTGTCAGCACCATATGTAAAGAGCTTAAACCCTGTGTTTTTATATAACATAATTCTTAAATTAAATCTAGCAGCTCAATTTTAACAGCATGATCTCCTCACGCAATTGAATGAATTCTGTGATGGTCATATGTGCTGAAACCAACAATTTACATCAGGAGAAATTCTTGCTGTGAAGGAATTGCTTCTTTTTCTAATTATTCTCATGGAATCAAAAGGTTGATTGACTGTAACCTGCTCACCTCCCACACTTCCTCTTCTGTCTTCGCTTGCGTTCTCCCCTTTCCTCTAAAGGGGATCTTTTGTAACTGATCTGTTTATTCTGCTGTTTCTTTGAGGATTGACAAATTAAGCTGCAGATCTTTTTTTAGTGTTGTAATGGAGAGGTGGAGAGAGGAGACTGAGCTCCGTTATGCCAGTGTGCTGCTGGCAGTCAACTTTGGAAAGCTGGTTCATTGCTTTGGAAAAGTGGCCAAGATCTGTGCCTCAAAGGTGTGAGGTTTTGAGTCTTGTCCTTCTAATATTAATTTGGGATATAATAAATGGGACAGCTGATAAAGGATTGAGTAAGAGAAATATAATTAGTGCAAATCAATTTGAGCTTATAGAAAATAGATACTGTCAGACTAACCTGTTATCTATTGACTGTTTTTAATGGGATTGCAAGTTTGGTATTTATGGCTTCTACAAAGCATTTCACTTGGTGACACCACCTTGGTTAAACTAAAACAAAATAATTCGATTTGGCTTGTGTGAGAGATGGGTATTGAGCTTGCCCAGCTTCAGCCAGTTACAATTTTGTGTCCTACTCTAAACTACTTTACTTCTAGACTCCCTCTGAAGTTAATAGAGAGGAGGAGAGAGGTTGGTGCTCCACCCCTGAGTTGACAGAGGAACATGAGCTTGTAGGACAAAGCTGTTGTGTTGCCCGTGTCGGCAATCTCTGTGCGCAGCCATAGGAAAGCTTTGGAGAGGCTGTGCTAAATCTGGGTCTGAGCGTACTGAGGGCACTCCCAGAATATTGTGCTCGTGTCTGCACTTCAAGGACATGATGAGACAGGGAGAGATGGTAGAAGAGTGATGATGGTGGCTAAGGGGTGGCAAGACGTGCCTTTAAGCCACTGGGATTTCGTGCAATCATTCATGGCCCTAATCCAAGAGAACGAAAGAATTGATTGGCTTTTCTATAGGGGAAACTTTAAGAAGGGGAGAATCTTCAGTCTGTTGAACAAAATGATAGCAAGACTCGTTGTCTAGACATGAAAGCCAAGAAAATTCATAATAGAAAAAAACAAATAGATTTTGACAGCAGGAATAATTAATCACTAAAACCTTTCACCAACACCCCCAAGGCATCACTAGAAATTTGGTAATCATGACAGGATTTTTTTTTTTTTCCCTTCCTGAACAAGGCCTGTGCCTTATAATATGCAGGAGAGTTGGAGTAAGGTCAAAAAGGGACCACCAGGATTGTCTAGTCAATGCTGTGTTGGTCCCAGGGAAGAGAATAGGAGTTTCCCCTGCTATCATCAACTTGTCAGTCCAAAATGACTCAGAGCAAATGGAGACTGCATTTGGGGAATGAGAGGCGACTTATGTCAATCCCTCTGTACCCAAAGGGTAACTCCTCTAGAGAGGAATAGACACACATAGCTTTGAAAACCTTTTTGGGATGCAGTACGGTGCTGGCCATACCGAGCTGTAGCCGTGTTATCACCTTGGCTGTATTTTTGCCTCTCACACTACTTTGTACCTAAATATTGCATAAGAATGTTACCTTCTCTTGGGGTATGGCCGTGTTAGTTCAGATTGTAAGGGGAATGGATGCTTTTGCCCTTTTGAGCACAGGCTGTTCTTTCTGAGCTAATGGTACTGTGCTCTCCCTTCCCATTTTGCAGCATTGGACCCAACAGAATCAGCTTTTAGTTTTTTTTTCCCTCATCCCTGCTGTCTCTGGTACCTTGTGAACCAGGTGTGTTGTGTACCAGGTGTACCTGTGAACCAGGTTCCTGTTCTCCACGCAGTTTCTCTGTGTTGTGCAGGGCTTCATGTGAGATGAGGACAGGCACGGACAATGCTAAGAGCCAGGTACTTTGCTGCTCTTTTGCAGCAGCCTGTTCCCGTCCCGCTGCTCTCCAGCTGCCTGACAGCATTGCTCCCACGCTATGAAAGCCACGATGTGGCTGTCCTCACATCACGTGCAGTTGGCTGTTACCTGACTCCATGATAGTCCCTCAGAGTCTTGCTAGAAGAGTAGGACTTTCTATTTAAAAACCAACAAGTTGGTTCTGTTTCTACTTTTTCTGTTGACTCTTTTGAGGAAAATGTGGAAAGGACCTTAAACCGCGGAACGTCTGTTCGTGATGTCAAGGAAATTGAGGTCTGTTCAACCTCAGATGCTCCAGCTGCTTCAGTGAAGCATTGGAGTTGGGAGGATATGTTAGCCAAGCTGTCCTCAAGCTTTTCAGCCTTTTAATCCCAATGCCTTCAAACCATTTCAGCAGAAGGTATCTTTGGTCTCTGCTTCAACAAAAAAATAAAAGACCGTTCAACACATGTAATTGCCTATTACCTTTGTTGAATCTCCAGCAAAGCCAGTGGACTTCAATGAATTGTGAAGGAGCTGGCTCCACTTTAAGGAAATCTACCCCTTTTACTAGACTGTATGTGTTTGTTTTCAAAGAAACCTCACTGTTCAGGTGAACAATTTTAAACTGAACATTGCAGAACCATTAGAACTCTGCATCCGTTTGAATAAGCAGGCTTTTCAGCCATCTCTTTTTGCATATTTCTTTTGAACTCCACGCGTCCCAGTAGCTTTCCTCAAGCTTTTCCTGGGAAATAAAAATTAAATAATCTTAGAATGAGTAAGAAATTCCTATTTGCATCATCACACTCATCTGTTTGAGTCTTCCTACAGAGTACCGCAGAAATTAATGTTGTCTGGATAATGCAATTCTATGTTTAACGTGATTTAGGGGAAGGATAGTGAAATACTTTCTTTGAGGATGGGCTCCTAAAGTGTCTGTCTGCATTTTTCTTCTGGAGTTTTGTTCAGTTGGGTGGGTGGGTGTGCTTTAATGTCATTTAGAGCATCACCTAAAGGCCGTTTGAAGAAAAAGATGAGACTTGGTAGACTGCTAATGCTGGATGTCTGATCATCTAGGTCTGTAAGCTCTTTACTAACCTGTGATCTCTGTACATCTTGTGGTATTTTAAAAGTATTTTTTTTAAAAAAAAGGAGTGCCTGTAAATTATCTTGGCGAACTTGGTCATAATTGCTCATTGCATTTGAGTTTGCAAAAATAGCTTTGTTTATGATCTGATATTTTTAATGGCATATTTCACTGTTTCCATTTAAACTTTGAAGTGACATCTTTGTTTTTCCCTTTTAAAGTGCAGCATAATCCAGATGCCTGTCAAAAGTGTTGTTGATGTAGCATTTTATGAGTAATCCTTCTGTTTGAGTTTTTTGTTTTGTCAGAAATGTTTGCCAAGCTCTTACAAAGCTCCCCGTGAATATTATTGATGTACACTTCCTTTTAAAGAAGTGATTATCCATGCAGGAATACAAACTGAACCGTCGGTTCTGAACCACAAACGTTTTCTCAAAAGCTGTGTAACGTCATAGGAGGAGTTAATTCGTTGATGTGATGGAACACAGGGGTACTGAAGTAAGATTATTGTCCCTTTCCCCAGCTTAACTCTTTGAATTACGTTTGAGTTTGGGGGACTCTTTCAGAAGCGTTACACCGAATAACCTCAGGGTTACTGGCAGTGGGTCTAAATCTTGGATGAAGCCTGCTGTCAGGGAGATGAATGTGATTGCGAGAAACATTGAGTACAACGTACCGGATAGTCTTAGGAATCCGGCAATTATCATTTCAAACCCCGAGCTGTTAGACAGTACATCCAGTGATGCTCGCGTTTGTTGCTGTTAAAAGATATTTATATAAATAACTTGCACTGTAGGCATGTGCAGGCATCCTCCTCTCCGGTTGTCTTTCTCGGGTGGTTCCTTACTCTCGGTGGCTGTGGCTTAAATTCTTTTGGACCTTGATGAGGGACTGGCAGCATTGCTGGGCTTTTCCCAAGCATTTCAGAATCCTTTTGGCTTGTAAATGCTCTGGGGTCTGCAGACCTTGCAGTGTTTTAGCCTGCAAATTAGTACTTGGCTGGTTGTCACTTGGGGGAAAAGAGATATGTGTACATTCTGTAATAAATAATAGATTAGGGTCAACATACACGTTCAGTGTTCTGCAGGCATCATGGTGCAGAGCAGTCAGTCCTTCCCACAAAGGCTGGTGGGGCTGTGAAAATGGATACATCCTTCAGTTCCAGCCTTGTGTTTTATTTTTTCTGTCCTAGCCTGCAACCCTTGGCTGCAGCTTCACCCAGCTTCAGAGCCTGCGTAGCTTCTCGTGGGATCCATAATTGCTCCTTTTTCAGATGGCTTGCTTGGTTTCTGGCAATGTTAGGACAACAGGTCACACCAGGTGTTGTAGAGCTGGAAGGGTCCCAGTTTAAATACACTGAAGATAAGTGGGGCAGCGCAGCGGTGGTCCCTCACCTGCGCAGCGCTGGGTGCCTCAGTCTGTGTCTGAGTCCTGAGGCCGAACG
>WHYT01017499.1:30506-74976 GCA_009806455.1 Tetrax tetrax
GGGACTCTTTCAGAAGCGTTACACCGAATAACCTCAGGGTTACTGGCAGTGGGTCTAAATCTTGGATGAAGCCTGCTGTCAGGGAGATGAATGTGATTGCGAGAAACATTGAGTACAACGTACCGGGTAGTCTTAGGAATCCGGCAATTATCATTTCAAACCCCGAGCTGTTAGACAGTACATCCAGTGATGCTCGCGTTTGTTGCTGTTAAAAGATATTTATATAAATAACTTGCACTGTAGGCATGTGCAGGCATCCTCCTCTCCGGTCGTCTTACTCTTGGTGGCTGTGGCTTAAAGTCTTTTGGACCTTGATGAGGGACTGGCAGCATTGCTGGGCTTTTCCCAAGCATTTCAGAATCCTTTTGGCTTGTAAATGCTCTGGGGTCTGCAGACCTTGCAGTGTTTTAGCCTGCAAATTAGTACTTGGCTGGTTGTCACTTGGGGGAAAAGAGATATGTGTACATTCTGTAATAAATAATAGATTAGGGTCAACATACACGTTCAGCGTTCTGCAGGCATCGTGGTGCAGAGCAGTCAGGCCTTCCCACAAAGGCTGGTGGGGCTGTGAAAATGGATACATCCTTCAGTTCCAGCCCCGTGTTTTATTTTTTCTGTCCTAGCCTGCAACCCTTGGCTGCAGCTTCACCCAGCTTCGGAGCCTGCGTAGCTTCTCGTGGGATCCATAATTGCTCCTTTTTCAGATGGCTTGCTTGGTTTCTGGCAATGTTAGGACAACAGGTCACACCAGGTGTTGTAGAGCTGGAAGGGTCCCAGTTTAAGTACACTGAAGATAAGTGGGGCAGCGCAGCGGTGGTCCCTCGCCTGCGCAGCGCTGGGTGCCTCGGTCTGTGTCTGAGTCCTGAGGCCGAACGGCTTCTCAGTCCTGCTACGCTCGGCCGTTCGCAGGGCGACTGACTTTGATTTGCCAGATACACTGCGTATAAGCGCCGTTTTACTGCTTATGTAACAACTACTTAGCCTCCCTAGAAAGTGTTATACCTTATATTTGAGTCTTGGTTTGGTTTTTGGTTTTTTTTCCTTCTGGTTTGCTTTCCTTCACCTTGTTTGTTTGCAGGAGAGCGTGCTCCAACTGTGCCTCCGAGTGCTTCGTTCCCTTTCTTTATCCCCTGCCCTGCTGCGGTACCTGACGTGGGGAGGTTACGTTTGCAGTGCAGAGCAACTTGTAAACGGGCATTTTTAAAGCACTTTCTGCTTTACAGTTGATTTATAGCTTGCCTGCACGGGCAGGCTTCTGTAGAATACTTTTGCACTAAACTTTTTCTGATTAATTAACCGACAGTAGCTGTCTCCGTGTCCTTGGCTTCCTTTCCAAATACATTTTTCCAGCTGAGTGAGATGACGTGGGCGAGCGCGGTGCATCGTGTTGTCGCTGAGGTCCATCTTGGGTCCCCTTGCTGCAGGCCGTGGGGTGAGCTCTGCTTTGGAGGAGCTCTGGGACAGTCCCTGAAGGACTCCGGGGCTGCCCTCTGCTTTCCAGGAGTTTGCACAATGCAGAAGAGCCAACATAAGTGATTCCCTACCCAGAGACCAATGTGACAGCTTCAGTCTATTTTCTTTACTCTTTTTCTCCCTTCCCAAAGAACCACCATTGCTTCTGCAAGGAGAATGTTATCCTCAATCCCTTAATTTCGCCAGTCACTGCTCAAACCCTTGGCTTTGTTCTAGAGATGTTGCCTTCCACTCTGTTCCCTTCACTTCTAAAGCTGTTCCGCTTGCTCCTGGCAGGTGTGGTTGTAGAGCAGTAGATGAGTCAATTGGCAATCCTATCCCACTTTCCTCCTGGTTTTCCTAGTTCTGTGAATGCCGCACAAAGGCAGGCAGGTGTCCTGGTGACTGATCCCACTTGCCCTGGGGAGTGCTGGTTTTCCAGGCTTCCTCTCGTCGTGGTACAGAATTGCTGAACGTTGCTGCCTGTTCCTCACCTTGCTTTTAGACTGGGAGGATGCTGTTTAGATCTGCATATGCTTGTCTCACCCTGTGCAGCTCCTGATTGATGAGCTGCTCCCTGTATTGCCCTGAGATTCTTCATCTGTAACAGGGAAGCTCTGAAACAGTGTCTTGCTGCGTAAGGAAAGTATGGCTTTGCTGTGACATAATATGAAATCATTCTCTTCCTCATCCTTCCTTGTCCTTTGGTAACCTTTTCTCTAATTTACTACTTCAAGCTGAAGCATGGTGAGCTTTCTGTTAGCTGCTTGTGCTGTCACCGTAGCTCATTATTTGCTGCTGCAGGGCAACTCTACTTTGTCGAACCCAGAACTGCTGAAGTTTTGGGGAGTCCAACTGATAGAGCTGCTTTCCCCCAAAAATCCAGACCTGCTTCTCACTGACCAGATCTTTTGAGCCAAAGGCAACTCTGATCACTCCATCCCTTCACGACGATGCCCGTGTTGATGAGGTAGGTGAGCTGACACCACCTTCTTACACCGAGTTTCGTCTGACCCCCTGCTAGTTTTACCCAGAAGAATGAGCTGCCTGCTTCACGAAGCTTGCTACTACAGTGATGCGGTATCTAAAGTGGATGCTTGGTTTCCATCAGGTTGCTTCAAGTCATTTAATTGAGAAGCTTAGGTACTGTGCAGGATGTACCTCCCAGAGGAGAGGTGATGGGACTGCTGCTGTAGGCTCTGTGAGGTACCTTCAGCTTCATAAGTATTGATACAGGGAGCTGAGGCTTTACCTTTACAAATAGCACACTATGATGAGAGATGGCAGCTCTTGGTTTTGGTGTTTAAAGCTCCTCGCTGTGCTTCTGCCTTTTCCCCTCTCTGTGTTTCATTCTCGTGGTTCAGAGCTGCCTGGCAGGTGTTGCTCTCCTCGCTCCCTTTCACTCTGCAGTGAAGTTGTGGTAAGATTAAAATCCTTTCCTAATAAACAGCCAAAGTTTTCTAAAGTGGAGGAAGAAAAATCCACCCAAGTGCTAGTAAATAATGTAAATTGCAGTATATTAAACAGTAAAGACTATTAATCCGGTTTTTGTGTTGCCCCAAGTAATGATTTTGACTCTTCTTTGGGACTGCACGTCCAGGAGCAAGCAAACAGATTTTGAACTTAAGCCCGTCTTTGTGTGCCATTTTCATGGTGCCGGATTACTGCTTTTCTTGCTCCTTTTTTCCTTCTGATCCTTCTTTCTTCAGATGTCCTGTATCCAGCTGTGAGGTCTGTTTTGCCTTTCCCCGTGGCACTGCTGTCTAGAGTCTACAAAACGCTTTGTAAATATTCTTCATGTCTCATTACTGAGGTGGGAAAGAAGATTCTCCTTCATGTAAAACTGTCATTGGCCTCTCAGGCTTCTTCCCTATCAGAATGATTTTATTTTTTTATTACTATCAAAGACTCTTCTGTTCTGCAAGGTCCTGGAACAGGAGTCCTGGGATGGCTTTGAAAACTGGATGTTTCCCTGAGGAGATGGTTCAGTGCGGCTCTGGTCTGGTGTTGCCCTTGGAGATGGTGGGGTAACTATGATATGATGAGTCACTGTGCAGAGGAGAAATCACTCCCTTGAGTTTTTTCTTTCTTTTCCATAAACTGCTTCATGAAAACAGTGCTTTTTCTGACAAACAAAAAGCAAAATGAAAAAAAAGATTGTATTTTTGTTTGAGCTTTTTCAGGCAGTCCATGCCAAATTCTTTAGTCATGTCACAAAAGTCAGAAATACTCAGTTGGAATATCTCAACAACGCATTCAAGAAGTGTTAAATAGATAAATAATTAGACCAGCTATTTGAAAAGCTTTAACTCCAAAATGAGTCTAACCCTGTAAACAGAAAAGGCTGAGGAGGAGGATGGAGTTCTGCGCAACAGAGATGGCAGGAATGACGTGGAATGAGATGTCTACCTATCTGTCTTCTCCAGGCCTCTTGTGCTTTTTCCTTGTGTTATCCCGTTTTACCCTGGCAAGAATGTAACCTGCAGCTGGCTAGTGGTTAGGCAGGACTCTGGCTTTTCTGCATGAAGTAAGGACTAAAAACTGTAAATGTTGTGTCTGTTTGCTTTGAGATTAATTTTGGGAGTGTCAGCTGGCCCTAATCCCATCCCTTTAAACTCTTTTTTTTTTGTGTGTGTGTTTTTGGTTTGGTGGGGTTTTTTGTTTGTTTTTTTGTTTTTTTTTTTTTTTTTTTTTTTTTTTTGTGTTGTGGCTCACTTATACCCCGTTGCTACTAAGCATAGGTGACTTCGTCTTCATGTATTAAAATAACTGTTTTCAACTCTTTCTAGGTAATCTGGCTTCCCAGAAACCTCCTGCTAAATGCAAGGGTTTGCTATCCTGTTTACTGACTATTACACCTGTGGCTGATTTTGATACAGATTCTGGATATCGCAGGGTAAGTGTGCAGATATCTGTTCTTTTTGTGGTTTGTTTTTCTTTCACGATCTCTTATTTGCTTACACAAATGCAGTTTGGGCTGTGCTTTCCCTTTCGTGACTGCAGCAACTCCCTGTTGGAGCATCTGCAACTGCAACTCAAGAAAGAAAAAGTAGTATGGTGAATGCTAATGCTGTAAACCTGATCAGGAGTATTTTAATTTGATGGTGTAGCTCCAAGAGGGAGCAAAGTTTGTATGGCTGCAGACTCATAGGCTTACAAAATTGTAAGACACTTATTTGGATCTAGTGAATGTTTTGAGTTTTAAGCTGACAAATGTGGATGTGTTTTTATATTGCAAATGAAACATTCTTCATAATGTTCATAGTTACAAATATCTGTGACGTTTGCAAGATCAAGTTTAAATATTTGGGAAACGGAGATTAAAGGTTACTTGGTTTTTTGGGGGCATGGGGAGGGAAAAGAGAAACTGATTCTCTTATCCAATTGTACTGTGCACATCAGAGTAGAAATTTGAATACTTGACTTCGTTGCTGAATGACTCTTGTGGGATTTTTCACCTCCTGGCTACTGGAGGAAAGTGTAATTTAGTGGACGCAGATTTGTTTTTTCTTTTTTTGCCTCTTGCTCAGTCTTGATGCTCTGCTTCCACCTTCTTTTAACCTGCTGTTCTTCTTGCCTCACCTCTTTCCTAGCTTCTTTTCACAGTCCTCTGTTTTTTCTGCTTTTTTTCCTTCATGTAGTTAATCCTCACCCTTGGTGCTGTTTACTCTTTCTTGGCCTCCTTTGAACAGCTTTCTGGCTTCTCCCAACCAGATATGTAGATTTCTGGGGTCGTTGAGGCTGGAAGGCATCTGTGGAGATCGTCTAGTCCAACCTCTTGCTCAGAGCAAGGTCATCTAGAACAGGCTGCAGAGGATCGTGTTCAGTGGAGTTTTGTGTATCTCCAAGGATATTTTCCTTATCTGTAATGTGAATTTCTGTGGTTGCAGCTTCTTTCCTCTTGTGCCCTTCCTTCTTTCCTCTGCACCCTTCCAAGAATAGGCTCACCCTATCTTCTCTGCACCTTCCCTTTGGGAAACTGGAAACTGTAGTGAGGTCTGCAGGAGCTCAGTTTGTGTTCCAGCCACCAATGTCCTCCAGTGACCTTACTCCAGTATGTCAGCCTTCTTGTTCTGGAGGGCTCACATGAAGGGGAAGGATCGGTTCTCTGGAGCTGCTGGCTGGGCTGTTGCTAACGCAGCCTGGGATGGATGCACTGGGCCATTGTTGCAAGGGCACATTTCTGGCTCAAGTTCTCCTTGCTGTCTGCCAGGACCACCAAGTCCCGGTTTTTTGGTTTTGGTTTTTTTTTGGGTTTTTTTTTTTTTTTTCTTTCTCCCCTATTTTTAATCTGTTTAATCTTTCTCAATCACTGCTGTGCAATCCTTACTTCCAGTGCTTGCTGCTCCTTCACAGAATTCCTTATTGAACCCCTCAGTGTCCCCAGCACATCCCAATCATAATGTTTCTGGCAGCCTTATTGCCAAAAATGAGTTTGAACTGCACTTTTGCAACAGCGAAAGCCCATTTCCAAGTCTTTACACCCCCTTTCCAAGAGTGATTTCCCTGAGGAACTAGCTTAAAGCTTTCAGTGTAGCTTTTTTCTATCATTAGTGTGTTCACGGTAAAGCAAAACAGGAAATTGTGTGTATGTTTGGGTGTGCACAAATGTCTATGGGAGAGTGTATTTAATCCTTTTTTTCTGCACTGCCAGTACACAGTCATAAATAGTGTGTATAATAATACATATATGAAACTGTTGCTGGAAATTGAGTCTGAATTATGAATAAGGCTTATTTTATATTCCTTCTTTATGTTTGTCTCTGCATGTGTGTATAATGCTGCAAACTGCAGATGCCAACAACTGTAATTGTGTTGTACTTGTAGTTAAATCAAACGTTCTCCAGATTTTATTTTTGTTTAGTAGCCCTCATGAGTAATGTATCTGTTTTTCCTATATTTTAATGGAATGTGTATGTTGAGAGATATGCCAGAGAATGGACACTGAGGAATACTGACACTACCTTAGCTTGACGTGCTGATCAGATGGCCCCTGGGGAAGGACGACGTGCTGCTGCAAGCTTTGACTGGTTCACTTGTAAGTGGACTAGAGAAAGGACCAAGAGGGTGGCAGTAGTCCTCCGATCATAAGTAATATTTTGGCCAGGGTGGCAGGAGCTCATGTACAAGTTCCTTACTTTATATCTACCAAGGAGAGGAGAAAAAGAAAGCATTGAGGGGGCAAGTGGAGGAGAGTGAGTTAAACATCCTGAGTCAGGAGAAAAATACTTGAGCAGAAAATAAGTAAGAGAAGTGGAAAGGAAAAGAAAATGTACAGAAGCAAGGATGAAGTCTTTAACTTCCAACAAAGTGTTCTGTTTATAATTCAGAGAAGTGTTGTCCAGCTCATGAAGGAGTAGTTATACCAGAGCAACTCATACAGTGATGAGTGACAGTTTAATTCACTTTCTGTGGTGGGGAATGTCTAGCAAATCAGGCTTGTGATATGTTGCAGCATCGCCTAGTTCACATCAACGTGAAATGCTGAGGATAGTCTTAGGCTGAATAGCAAATTGTTGCAAAGTTACTCAGCTAGGTTATGGTATGCCTGTGGGTGTTTCTGCCACCGTGGCTCTGATCGGGTTGTAACAAAAGAAGAAAAAAAAATAATTTGGAAATAAGAAGCGAGTTGTGTGCAGGCTTCCTCCTGAAAGCTTCTGCTACTCATGAGAACATGTTTGAATGGGGCATGAATTCCAGGATGGACTTTGTCTCCTTCTGGGAATGGGCTGCACGTAGGAGTTGCACACTTGTCTGTCTTATTTGGTTTTGGATATTCTGAGCTAGCTGTTCTCCTTAAAAAGCCTTTTAACTCAGTTTTTCTGAAGGATATAAAAAGTATTTATGCATGTTGACTGTATCCCAGTATATCTTGACAATCACGTGTGGTGGCGGTTTTTGTATTCCAACTGAGGAAGAACTTAACCCCAGTTTTTTCTGGTTCAAAGTGAATTAGTTTTCACCATATGCAGCACCTCATCTGAACGTGCAGGGGGGAGCAGGGGTTTGAAATGAAGTTGAGAGCTGTTTCTGTGATGCAGTCATTTTAATAACCGTGAGGCTCTCCGCACAGCAGGCTGATTGCTTTTTGGAGTGTTGCTTGGGAGGAGAGAGGGTCAGGAAGGTGTGTAAACTCAAAGCGAGACCTCAAATGACCACGTGCGTTTAGGTGCTTGAACGGAATAATTGGGTTTTGCTTTTCATTTTTGTAGTTTGTATGTGGGTGAGAGCAAAGATTTCAGGTTTGTTCCATTTAATCCTTTTCAGGAGAAGGAGCAAGCCAGATGAAGTAGAAAAAAGTTAGTCATAGGAATCTGGGGTCACGCTTGTATGAATCTGTGATAAGCTTTGGGATGCAGCAGAGAAACCAAGGAATAACCTCACTAGTCTATGATATTCTTTTATTCTATGGTATTCATAGAATAATTCAGTTTGGGAAGGACCTCAGGAGGTCATCTTGTCCAACCTTCTGCTCAGAGCAGGCCGGCTGCAGAGGCAGAGCAGGTTGTTCAGGGCCGTGTCCTGGTGAGTCCTTTGGTACCCCTGAGGATGGGGGGCTGTGAAGCCAACCTGGGCAACCATTCTGCTGGTTGAGCACCTGCTCTGGATTTTTTGTCCCTTTATCTTACCAGATTTTCACTTGTTGCAGCTTGTGCCTGTTGCCTCTTCCGCTTTCACTGTGTGTGCCCTGGGAAGAGTTTGCTTCACCGTGTGCTCCAGACCTTCAACTGTCCACTAAATCGTCACAAACTGTGGTTTATAAAGAGCTCAGATCAATGTTTGTCAAGCACCTAAGCATCAGACAATATTTTTTGGTGTATTTGAGTCCATTTAACAGTATCTGTGTTGAGGGTTTTTTTAACAGGGCTCTGATTTTGCTGTGCTCTTGCGTCAGGGAGCAAGGACGGAGTGAGGCACAGGCAGCATTTGTACTAACATCTCTGTAGGTACCAACACAAAAACAGCTGTGTTCCTGTCTGCCTGTAGATCATACATGTCAGGTGGGTCTGGATTTACTCACAAAGTTGAATATGGTTCCTGTTCTGATCTGCGCTTTGGTTGCCTTTGTAGTAGTTGCACCTCAGCTTCCGTGCCATTAAAATGGAGATTATATACTCTTACTCACTGCGAGTCCTACGGTAACTGTTAAATGCTTTCAGTTCCTTGGGAGAAAACTGCTATAAAAAGGCAAAAAATATATGTTTATAGTATAAACTATATGCTTGTAGTTAAACAGGGTTAATTAACTCTGTACTCTTAGTAGGTACTTTCAAACCAAAGAAGTGTGCATTTGTAATGCTCTATGTTACTGTGCAAATTGGATTCTCTTATCCAAATTACTTGTTGGAAATCGAAGGAGATGTTCACAAGGCCTTCTAGGATGGCCTCATTTTTCACATTCAAGATTTGGAAGTAGAAACAAAGCTTGGAAACTTGGGATTCTTTTAAAAATTAAGTCCTTTCATAGAAGCAGTTAAGTATTTTTTTTTTTTTGTTAGCTTTAATAATAACAAGATTTTGATGCTGGGATGAGCGATAATTGCAAGTAGCAAAAAGTCATCAGAACGTTGTTACTCAGATTGCAGATTTTATTAATCGTAAAAGAAATTATTCACCTAGAAAGGCAGTTTTATAAGTGCTCATTTACATGAAGACTTGCTGCATAATTTTTGTTTAAAAAAAACCCCAAACCCACACAACCAAAAACACCCACAATCTTTGTCCTCTCCTTCAAAACTTTGATGATTTTATCCTTCCAATCCAGTTTGCTTGTGTCATCTGTGCTTCTGCTTATCTGTGAGACCCATCTTATTTTTGCCCCTTCTGTCTCACAGCGTATCTGCTGCTGCTTGGATTTATTCCGTTGGCTGAGTACCGTGCATCTCCTCCGCATGCATTTCCTCCACAATTACAAAGGATGTTTATCTTTTATGAATGACTCCATAGGTAGATGAGTTGTTTGGCCCCTTACATGTCTCTAACCTCATGAGGTGTTGGGATTTGCAGATGTAAATTAAATTTTCATCCGTTTTCTCCCATTTCTTTTGTGGTGTTTTCAACCTGTGTGTTGATTAAGTAAAGAAATCGAGCACATCCTTCACTGTAGGAGTACAATTAGTCGGTGAGCCTGCTCCGTGAGCTTAAAGGAGGGTACATACTGAAATATCGCTTTAATTGGGGTGTTGGATGGTAGACTCTTCAGGGTATGGGTACAGCCTTTACATGTTCCTGCTAGAGAATTCATACAGAGACAGAGAGCATGAATATTCAACAACTGCCTGCCTCTTACTCCTTATGCTGAAATATTAATACAGCAGTGATTCCACACCTAATCTTGCCGAGATCGGATGTGCGTAAGTAATCCTACCAACAATATCCTGAGTGCACCCCAGCCTTTTGGTGGGATCGTGGCTTTCTGGACCATGCTGAACACCAATTACTCTCAGTAATGCAGCTGTATCTACAGCTGCCAAAATGCTGATGGGCTTTCATGCGGAAGGCGAGGAGCATGGGCTCCGCTCCCGGCCACGTGCCGCTGGGTCATTGTTTCAGCCTGCAGAAGGTCGTTAGCTCCAACGGGGGAATGAGGCTACTACTCATCGTAGCGCAAGTAATTTCGGACACGCGGCTAGAGAAGTACTTTACTATAATGCCCATTGTGACAAAGCTGGTTTTGAACTTTGCCGGCACCAAATTGAGATCCTTCAGCTGGCGTTTTCGTCGCTCGGGCCTTTTTGGGATCAAATTGCAGGCGACTCAGTGGCTTCAAAAGTGCAGGATTCCTGCACAATGCCATGCTCTGGGCTGTGACTTGAAAATAGGATTTCACAATTGATACTGCAGACTCCTGAGTCTTATTTTCTAAACTAGTATTTAAAGAATGCCCCACCAATTCTGGTCTCAAAGCTGGTTGTTGAAACTATAATGTGTTTCAACACAACATTATGCAGGCTGAAGTGAAGATTGGGATGGCAGTGGAGCATATTCTTCTGTTTCATGTATATTTGAAAGCTGAGAAAGCTTCTGCTGAAGTCAGACGACACAGGCTTGTCAAATTGTTCACGAACGGAAAGATTGCTCTTGGATGGAATTAATTTGCAGTATCTCATTTACCATCTTGAGTTTTGTCATGAATTTCCCCTACTCGGCAGCCTGAAATGCCAAGTGAAAAAGTGTTTCAGGGAGAGATAATATAATATATTAAGAAAATGTTATTGATCACAGTATGCTTTTACTGGAAGATGACTTTTTCTGACCGGAACACAAGGGACTCTGCCTTGTTACAGTAGGAAAGTGTATTGTAATATGCAAACAGGATTATTGTTAAGGTCACAGCAACTTTGTTTTTACATTCCACTTCCTCTGGAAGCGAGCTTTTCCACAACTTGACATTGTCAACTGGGCTAGAGTAAGAACAACTTCAGTTTTAAACTAAAAAAAAAAAAAAAAGGTTATAACAAGTTTTTTGTTTTATGAAGGAAGGAAATGAATGCTGTTTTCCACATCACCAAAGGTCAGAACTTGTAATTTGCTAGGCATTACTGTAAGCATTTTGCTATGATGGTGGACTGTAATGTGGTAGTCCTTTGTCAGAATCAATTAACGCACATTTTCTCATCATATATTTATTTTGTTCATTTGTTACAGACAGCAAATGTTCCACGTTTTGTTTTGGAGTGGCTTCCATGCACAAGGACTATGAGGCATTTAATTTCCCCACCTCACGTGGGAAGATGAGCCGAGTGGAAGAGTCCATGTTGCCCACAGACAGCTTATGTGGGTATGTGGGCATCATTACTCTGCAAAACACGAGGACATAAATTTATGATGGGATGCCCAGTACAGGCAACTTGAAACAAGGACACTTCTAAACATGTTTGATTTCAAGAGGGCTCTCACTGCATAAACTGTGGCTAAAGCCATGAAGGTCCTGCGTGCAGTGAGATTGCTTTCTGCTGAAGGGCTCAAAATTTCTCCTCGAGAGTGAGCATGTCATTAAGATGATACTTCTTGAAGGCATTTTGAGCTATTTCTAATCAAACTCATGCAAAACACATTCTGCAAAACTTAATTGTTGGCAAAATCTTGTCTCTGTGTGATTTAGTTATAGTATGAGCCATGTTAATTTACACTGGAAACATAAACTCATTTGGAATAAATCAGTGAGGGCTGCGCTGCCAATCCAAGAATATTGGGTTTTTTGTGTGTGTTTTCCTTGTGTCCTGCTCCACTTCCAACACATCCCTCTAAGTGGTTTTCTCTGGTTTTGTTGCAATAAATCTCCACTTCAGTGAATTTGAAGACAGAAACTCGACTGCAAAAATTCATCATGCAAGGTTTCCACATGGTGAAGTGATTTCTTCACTTCAACCAACCATTTTCTACACAGGGTTGCTAAAATTGTTGTCAATTGTTGTTATATCCTAAAATTTACAGAGATCTCTGTGCTGCTTTTCTAATTTAGTTTGGACAATGAGAAGTTGCTGGTGTAAATCAGGGGAACAGAGCTTGGTTGTGTGAAGGACCTGTTTGCTGGTCCTCTTTTTTGCAGACTCTTCTTTGAACACATTGATAGCCATGTGCAGGGGAGAGACCGCTTGTGTTAGTACAGCAGGCAGTTAATGTCAAGAATTTGAAAGTGTTAGATTCTGGCTTTTAAGGGAGTAAAAAGCAAAACAAAACCAAAGTCCCTAGATCTTCCGCCCTCTTTAGCCGCAAGAATTTGGAATGGTTTATTTAGCAAAATAAACATGGCTTGAAGTGCAAGTGTCCTAAAGGTTATACAATAATATCCTTAGACTTCCTGCAAGAGTAAATCCCTTGTTTGTACTGCTCAGGATGTTTAAAAATACGTGAAAATCCCTCTCTGTTTCCCTCTATTGCTTAAAGAGGAGGAGAGTTACTACCATCTCTGCACCTCCCAGTCCCCATGGGACCTCGGTTTAGGGAACTTGGCTCGTAGGATCACCTCGGCTGCGGATGCCCACCCTGTGGGAGCTGTGCTCCTAAAGATGCTTTATGTCACCGCGTGTTTTCCTACCACTTGGCAGCAAAACCATGCTCAGCCTTTCTAATTTTCTTCGTCTTCCCGGGATGTGCCAGAGCTCGCCCAGCTCACAAAGCATCTCTTGTGCGGGCTTGAGCCTCCCAAATGCAGCGGCTCTTTGGGACGGCTGGTAATGTCTCCCCGTCAGCTGTCTTCGGTAAGAATAGGTAGAGTTTCAACACATGTTGTTTCTAAACAACTCTATCAACACAGCTGTTCAGCATTTCCTTGCAACCTTTTACGACTGGCTCTCCAGCATGCTGTTTAAAATACCACTGGTATCAGCTAAATCTGGCCAGCCCCATGGATGAACTTTAGTACTCGTTTTGATGTGCCTGAAAAGATGAATTATTTAAACATAAATCCATTTAGTTTTCATGTTTCCCTGTCCTCGTGAACTGAAAGATGAGGGGAAGGGGAGAGGAAAAAAAAGGAACCCCATGGGAGGACAGTTTACGCTGTTTAAATCATGGCTAAGTTGTTTTATTTGGTTTGGAAATGGTTCTTGGTGGGCACTGTAAACACAGGGAAGGTATCTTTCACTTTTACTGCATTTCGTGCTGAGCGTGAAAATTCAGTGGTTAGCCGAAAAGATGACAATCTATAAAATCCCTTTGTACGTTTGTAGAAGAGTTTGATATAATGACACAAAAGATGTCTCTTAATCTATGCATCTAATTGTAATGCAGTAAAGAACAGCATCTCCGCTTACGAGCATGTGAGTGAAAACATTTACACTGAATGTTTATGGGGACACGAAGAGACAGTTCTTGAAGAGCGCAAAAGGCTTTCTATTTTTTTTTTCCCTCCTTATAGGATGTGTTTTTTTTTTTTTTTTTTTTTTTTTTTTTCCTTTTTTTCCTTCAGGAATTTTAATCCCAAAATGAATTCCAGCACTTACATGCTCTTAAAAACCTTACTGGCAAGCATCACCTCTTAATCTTTTTACATTTCTTGTGATTAGCAGTGCTTTCTAATCCTAACACCAGACCCAACACCAACTGTTAACTGCACTTCTTGTTTTACAGCTAAATCCAATCCTTCTGGCAGTCTTGAGGCCAGCAGTATATTTATCAGTCTGAAATTACCAGCGGTAAGATGTTGTGTCAGTTCTTGAGTTGTTGGGTTTTTTTTTTTCTTTCTGTCGTGGATTGATAAAGGCAGTGATTAGTATAAACTTATTTTTTACGTATGATGATTTCCAGAAAAAGATGAAAATAGGTGCTTTTTCGCCCTCCCTCTTCCAGACTTTCTTTATTTTCTCCCTCTCCTGGTCCAGGAGAAGTAATTTGCTTTCTACCTGAGTTGATGATAAGTAGCGAGATGTGTAGGTGGAATATGTTTTAGTGGCTTTTCCCCTCCCTCCACTTCCCTCCCCCCACACCTATTAATATATCTGTTAGTAAGCTAATGCCGTTAGGTTGTGCGGGCTGTTCGTGTACAAGGAAAGATAAGGCAGCCATGAAATTCTCCGCGTGCCCCAAAACATCTTTCCGTTCTGCCGAAGGCCCTGTGCATGTGTTAGTCCATGAGGCAGCAACAGATTTTATATCCAGTCACTTAGCAAAGAAAAGGGAAAGAAATTGCTCTTATTTACTGGTGAGGCTTTTTTTCTTCTCCCCTACCTGGAAAGTTGTGTGGGTGTTTACAGTCTCTACAGGAACTGCTCTGAATTTGCATGAGGAAAGCGGGAAAGGGAACGCTGAAGAACTGCAAACTTCCTTCTCTGTTATTGCTGCTTGATTTTTATTTTTTTATTCCCCCCTGCCAAGGGAGGGGCAGGGAAGGCTTGAGCCAGGAGCATGCATCCCTCAAATGACCCTATTTGCTTAAATCCTTAAATTCATTTTCAGGGTGGATGAAAAGAATGACAAAGAGGAGCGAGGCACAAAATAAGAAATAGCAGTTTTCTGTAATCACGGGAGATAATAGCTGACTGTCTTCTGCTGCTGGGGTCTCCACGGTCTATTTTTCTCAGCTGTGATTTTCTTTCCCCAACCAAAGAAGAGACAGGCGCTATTTGCTACTGGCAGTGCAGGCTGGAGAAAGTCTTTCAGGTTTTAAAGCAAGGTAGGAAGCTGTTGTATATGTGTGTGTATATACATGTGTCTTTATGTATTTAAAGAGCAGCGGTCTTCGCTTTGTGAAGTTCTCATGTCTGCAGATTTCAGAGTCTGAAATCTTTGCTCTGTCACGGGTCTGATAAAAAATGGTACTTCTCCCTGAGCTCCTTGCCCTGCTTGTATCTTCAGACCATGTCAGCTCTGGCAAAAAAAAAAATAAAGAAATGCTACTTTTGTATTTAAAACAGGAACAAAAATGCAAAGCTGTATGTAGTTCAAAAGAATCAAAGCATAACTGTGTCCTTGCCCTTCTGACCTTATTAAATGTATAGTTACTTAAACTGCTTTAATCCGTTACTAGCGAGATTGTCTGGTGGCTGGCAGAAGAAACTGGGCTTTGATCTCCGCTCAGAGCGAGCTGCCCTGCGTCTCCAGGGGAGAACACATCAACGCCTGGTCACTTGGGCTGTCAGCATCTTATGTTGAACAGCCAAAAAATTTTGGGGAGCTGCATCATCCCTAAGCACGCACGTGCACAGCCAGCCTGCCCTGCCTGCTCTGGCTGTGTCTGGTTTCCCAAGGTGGTTTTGGGGCCTCTCATACCTCTTCTACCGGTTTGCTTTTCCTTTACCTCTTCCTCTTTTTGGTTTGTGGTTTTATTTTATTTTTTCCCATGTGCCAGAGTTCAGCCAAGGTCCCTGACGAGTTTGTACAAGCTTGTAAAATGTTTTAGCTGCGACAATTTAGATTTGACTTTCCAAAAGGAGAAGGGGCCATAATATGTGATGATACAGGGCTGCCACCCTCTTAAATTATTTCTCTGCTGGTCTTCCCTCCAGATAACTTTAAGACTTTTGGTGAGGAGCAAAAATCCTATGAAGTACACAAGTCAAAATTAGGCCTCGTGGTTAAATGCCTGCGGTGGGAAGCCGGGGCGCGGGCTGGGCTCTCCCTGGCAGCGGGGCAGGAGACACCGATCCCCTCTGCTCCTCTGAGCCAAGCGCTCACGGCTCTGTGGAAGGAGGAGATGAAGTGAGAGCTGATCTGGGAGGGTGCAGTGTTCATCCTGGGTCTGAAGTTCCATCTCTGGCTGCAAGCACGCGGGTTGTGGTGCAGAAGGGAGAGGTTGGAGCGAGGGGAGGCCTAAATTTTGGGATCCTAATGCCCTTACTGCCGCCTTCAGTGGGAAGCTGGCTGAATATAGGTTTTATTGTGAATTAGGGAACCACGATGATTAAAAATTGGGGAGAACAATACAAGAGCAGCACAGGGTAGGTACACAGCATAGGGAAAAAAAGTTGGTACCCTGGATAAAACACAAAGTCTAGGGTGACGTTTTCAGAGCCGTGCAGTGTTGCTGATGGCCATGGTGACTTTTGAGCTTGAGTACTGCAGTTGTTTTACACTGTTTACCTCCTTTCCTCTGGCTGAATTTCCTAAATAGAGATTTCCTGAGCCCTGCCTTTACAGCTGTTCCCTTTCCATTAAGTGGTCCTGCACAGCATCATACCCACATACCATACAGAAAAATCACTCTAGATTGTAAAGATAAAAAGGAAAATGTATTTATCAGGCATTTCTCTGTTTCAGCAAAGAGGGAATATCCGTTCCTTTGAAGTCTTCTGACTGAAAACCGTGCTGAGAGTTGATTAATGTAAGAAGTTGGATCTTCTACCATCTCTTGCTCTTAGTTCCAGTTTTGAACTCCCACTGCAGAACACGCATGGTAGGATGCAGATGATCCCATTGCCTTGCTCCTCCTTTAGTATATCCAGTGAAAATTTTTTTTTCCAGTATACATTGTAAAAATCAATATTCTAGTTGATGGGAAGGCAGGAGCAGTATGCAGATTGATACCTAGGGATCTGCAGTCTGTTAGGTGAGACTGCTTTCTCTCTGCAATGGTTACAGCCTTGGTCTTATATACTGTCTACAGGTTTGGGGTTTATATACCTAAGACGTGCTTTTATGTTTTATGATAAGTTTAAACAGGACAGAATTGATCAAGGCTCAGTAGCTGTTCACTCCATAAAAATTGCTTGTGTAAGTAAATAGTGTTCCAGAAAGTGACAGTCCTAATCCCTGACATCGAATTTTATTCATTTTTCTACATCTGTAAATGTAATTTTTCAGTGGTTTTGAAGCTTGGAAACTGATAACCTTCAGGCTACTCTGTACCTTAGAAACATCCTCCCCTCTCTCAAAATAACATAAGCAGTGACCAGTGAAGCTGAAATGGAAGAAGGTAGTGATAAAAAAACTTAATACAAATGCGAGGAAAATAAGAGAAGTTCAGAAGACATTAAGATTTGAGGAAAAAAAAAAAATTAACACTGATACAGCCCTGAATCCCAGCTGGGCAGCAGTAATTACAGACAGAGCAATATTTACTGGAAAAATCACTTTGCTTACCAATCCCACTTGTTGATGCCAGCTCAGGTGTTTGAGTGCAGGTCCAGGGTGGCTGTGATCATCAGCGCTGCGGGTTCTGCGAGCGGGCTGGCAAATCGATATGCAAAGCATGTTTTTAACTGCTTGAAACCCAGGAACGCGCTGTACCTGACCACAGCCTATTTCAAGGTCTGTCAACTTTGAGGATTCAGCGAGCCGGCAGTGTCTCTTTTTCTGAACGTGCCCATGAAAATAATTGTGAATGATTAATTTTAATTACCGCTGGCTGAGGGCAGATCCTTGGCTTGTGGATAGGTTTTTATTACGCTGTGTCAAGAGTTGTCTGGGCTGGGAAAGTCTCAAACTTCTGCGGTATGAAAGGCATGCCCAGGAAAGAGCATGTCTGCGGGAGGCTTTTCTCCCATCACCTGTAATCACTTAATGGTGGGGTAGTGGCTATGGCAGCTGCCCATGGTGTGCGCGTGAGTGCAGAAAGCGCTTGAAATTGGGAGGGGGGAATGACTGGAAGTGAAGACGACTGATGGCTACTTCTGATGCGTTATGGTCTCTTTTCCACTTTTTGTGGTGTTCTGAACTGGAGATGAGCAGAGAGGAGGATCACACCAATCTTGAAAGGGAGGTATTTTTATCTTAGCTTTAAAATGCATTCCTTCTACGTTATTTGGCCACAGTTGTGTGGTAGTATTTTAATGTCTGTCAGGATTTAGAGCAGTTGTTCTCCAAAATAATAATGTTAGACTTGTTCAGTGTACCTCCTGCAAGACCGAATCCAGGGATAGTGGGCTGTTATCTCTGTTTCAGAGATGTAACCGAGACAAAGACGGATCGGAGGCTGCCTCACTGAGATCTGTTTGGCTGCCTGACTTCCCGTCACTTGTGTGGTGTCTCCAAGGCTCTTGGAGAAGGAATGGATTTGAGTCTTATCTTGCCTGTAACAGCTGGTTTCCGAGTCACTGAAACATCTTTCCCCTCAGTCATTAAACCAAAGTGTCTTCATTCCAGTTTAGAAAGGTTTGTTTATTTCTAGGCTTGGAGTATGCATTTAGATACAGATACCCAAGAGATAAGAGGAGGTTTATCAGATAATCCATTGGCCTCAAACTCTGAAATCCAAAAGTGAAATCATGTGCTTGACTTTACTCCTTGTTTTTCTTCTGACTTGCTTTTTTGACCTTGGTCAAATGATTTGACCTTTTTTTCCTTATATTTTTGCTTTTCTATTAAAAACATTCATCTGCTGGGCAGAAACTGAGTTTGTTTATTCCTTTTCTTTTTATATTCTTGCGCAGTACTAACAGAAAAAACTTTGTTGGGACTGTGTACATCAGAATTGCAATTGCATGCAGAAATATCTTCCAGTCGTTAAAAAAAAAACAAAAGTGTCCCTAATTTAGAAACGTCTACTCATGGAAATATTTGTTCTCAGCCAATGAAATTCAGTTTAGTATTACTAGACTTTGAACTATAAGAGTCTGCAGATCCAGCAGCGCTGATTTATGTCCCTACAGAGTTTTAAGGAATATTTCTAGTCCAAGAGTGGTTTTCAGAAAGGTTTCCATAGAAGGCTTACTGCTTCTAATTTGAGTGGAGCTCTGTAGACAGTTGAATTTTAAGCCCTCAGCTGTTTATATATTCCTTAAAGTTGTATCATTCTTTCTACTTAAATATTTATAAAGTCCTTATCAACTTGATATGACCTTGGCCTTATAGGTGGAGGCAAGCACTACATTGCCCTGGGAAACTGTATGATGGTGTTGGGAGTGGAGCTCAGAGCTCCTGAGCCTCAGAGAGGTGCTTGGACCACAAATAATGCCCTCTCCATCGCCCGGAGGGATGACTAAGTTGGCTTTGTAGCATGCTGTGATGGTCAGCTTTCTTGCTTGAACTGATCATGGCAATGTTCACAGCATCCACTGATCTGCCAAAAGCTGGCAGACTGGACAACACCCGAGTCTTGTACCAGCCTGTGGAAAGGGTTGGAAGACGTCAGCTTTTTTGATGGTTAACAAAGCAGGCTTGTTTTATCCTCTTCCTTTAGCTGTGTTTTCAGTTAATAGATGAAATACAATGATCATGGCAATCTGCCATTGTAGTGTCTATACAGTTTCCTTTTGCCAGGATAATAATCATCTGGACTCTTTTAATTAAATTACCTCAAACAATGAACTGTATGAAAGCTGCATTGGGACTTCAACGCAACTGATGTGTTCTTTCGTGGAGACTCGTGCAGCGTTGTGTTTGGTTTGGAGACTGATGGGGAGGGGATTTGTTGGGCTTGCAGGAGTGGGAGGCATTTCTTCATACTTCAGTTTGCTTGGACTGAAGTCCTTAAATTGGCAATTTGAACAGGAGTAGGCTGTTTAATAGGCTACCTCTGCTTTTACTGAAGAAGAACTTGGAAAAAAAAGAAGTGCTGTAATTTGAAGATTTTTTTTTTTTCCCCTGTATTTTTGTGCTATTTTCTTAATCCTTTTTTTCTTAATCCTTTTTTTTCTTCCACATATATAAAATGAATTTGTTTGTCACCTCTAATTTTTCTTAGCTCATGTGTGGTGCTTTTTTCATAGATCAGCACAATTTTTGTCTTTTCCCCCCACCAGTAACTGTTTATCTATCCTCACATTTAGTACAGTCCCCTTTACTTATTTCGTGCCTTTTTTTTTTTTTTTTTTTTTTTTTTTTTTTTCTCTCTACAGACTAAAGTTAAGTAAATGATCTCTTCTAAAACATAAAAGGAAAAGGTATATTGTGATGTTACCAGCCACCCTTGTACAAGGGGAGTATGTTTCCTGCAAGGTTTAAGCAGTGTTGCAGATACCAGGAACCCCTTCTGAGTCAGCAAGAAATTTGCAGACAAAATTTTCCGGTAGTCTGCCTGCTGCTTTGTCGAGAGATGATGGGGAAGCATCTTCCCTCATGAGTGGACTGTGCTGAAGCCCCAGCTGCCGATGTATTTTTGTCTATGTGCATTTTGTTATGCAAAACATAGACCAGAGAGGCAATATGATTTATCCCAGCCGAAGGATTCTGCAAGAGAGCAGACTCTAGTTTCTCTGTAGCTATGAGCTGACAGTGACATCGGTTCCTCGCACTTCAGCCAGATGTCAAAAACCAGCAATGTAATCTCAGTGCGGGAATCAGCAGAAATCAGAGGATGACTCTTAATCATGCTTGTGTATCCCAAATGAGAGTAGGAGTATTTTAGAGAAAACATCATCAGAGTACAGTGGTTCTCACTGAACAGTACTGCTGCTGTACATTCTCCTCAGGTTACAACTTCTTCCTCATCACTGTCACAGCATCTCTTGAAGGTACGAAATGGTCTCCAGGAGATGATTCACGGAAAGGAGAAAGTACAAGGGAGCTGGGGGATCCAGCTATAGGAATATCCAGCTTAGCTGGAAACAACACACCTTTATTTTAGTGCTGGCTGCATGGCAGTGCCAGGGCTGTGCACTGGAGATGGTGTTGTGTGAATATGGAGAGGGCAGCTCGACTCTAAAACATAACATTTGAGGGTGGTGGCAAAGAATTTTTCCAGCTGCAGTGCTGTTGCTCTCCTCCCCAGCAAAATTAGGGAGTGTGTGTGTGGGTCATGCCCTGTGTATGGGGGGGATCACTCGTCCAACACGTGCTCATCGCTGAACGGCATGAAGGGCAGCATCACCGTGCTGCTGTCACTCTGGACCTGGACCACGTGAGTCAGCTGGTCGGTCCTTCCCAGACCTGCCAGTCACCCTCCTGGTCTTCCTGAACTGACTCCAGAGTGGCACTTGGATGGACAAAGTCATGTGTTTCTTGCAGGAAACCTTGAGTGACCCTGCCACACACAGTGCAGCTATGTTGTTGCTTTTGTTCACAGAATAATTGCTGGGGATTTGTGTCTGTGTGCGTGCCCAACAGTGTCTTCTGCTTTCTGTAAGGACCACACTAATGGTAGTGAGAAAAAGCTGGGAAAAAACCCCAACAAACAAACCCCTAAAACTCTCAAAAAAATAGAAAATCCATATTATGTTTTAACAAGTCTCATGATTATTTTTTCTGGTTGTTTTTGTTGTCCTTCACGAGTTTAAATTACTCATTACTTTCCTGTTACTGGAGGATTTTGCAAACCAGTAGGTTCACATTAACATGCTGGGTTCATAATGATAGGGAAATTATGCAGTTTTTGTACAGTTCGCTTCCATCTCTTTCTTCTACTGTTTTCTTTTAATTAATCTGCAGCAGAGTCCAGCTACAACAGATAATTCACTGCTTGTCAGGTCAGGTGAAGGTAGTTCAGTGCAAAAGGCACTTTAACAACATGTGGAAAAGCTTCTTTGCTAATTGGATTGCAATATACGTGTTACGGCCCACTTTAACTCAACAGAATCATTTTAATCTGATTCCCTCACTGTTATTTTACACTTAGAATTTGTGACATTCAACCTTTTTTTGCAAGAAATAAATATTATTTAATTATCAGAGCCTCGCAGAACCACTGAGGCTGGGAGGCACCTCGTCCAGTCAGCCCTGAGGCTGCCCTCAGCTCCGCATACCCTGATGCTTGGATTGTAGATTAGTTAGGAAAACCCAGAATTCACTGATCTTTACAGGAGAGTGCTACTTAAGGTTAAAAAAAAGTACATCTTAGTTATTCAGTGTATTCAAATTCTGGTTTACCCACATGTATCCTCCTGCTGAGCTTACTGGAAGTGGATGTGTACTTCTCTGACCTAGGACACCATTTAGTCACTGTCTCCGTGCGCCTGTAAACGTAGAGTATCTTGATTTTAATAGAACTATTTATTTTGCCTTTTTCTCCCTTTCTCATCACCAATTCCTTTTTCTACGCTGAAGAGAATTACATTTCCTACCTGAGAGCTCTGCTGCTGCAGCAAGTTGGCAGCCAGGATGCCAAAGGCATTTGCGTAGTGAGTACGTCTGTGCCGCGGTCACACAAGTAATTGTGGTGTCATGCAAATATACCCAGCCTAGCTTGGTATACACAAACACACCAAAACAGGTTGTTCCCAGCCTGATAATACTCTAGCTGCAGTCTGATGGGGTTCATAATAAGCTAGTGCAGCCTGCTGCTGCTGGAGCTCATTTATGTTGCTGATATTTACCTTGCAACCGTATGACCATGTCCTGCGCTCCTGCATGACATGCCCGTGGTGGGTTGTTATATTTATTTTTTATTTTTCCTCAGAAAAAAACCCTCTTTTTTTTTTTTCTTAATATTTTGCACTTCAAAAGCCCTTCCCTCTGAGGAACTTATTCTGTGGTCGGACAGGAGTCAGGTTAAGCGGCAGCCTGGTTCACAGGGGAACGCAGCCGCTTCTGGCATGGATCTCATCGCCTCCCTGCTGCAAGGGTCCTAATGCAGAAAATGACTGTCTTTCGAGAGAGCACTGTCCTGTATTTTGACTTATCTCACTTAAGGCAGAAGCACTTACTCACATGGGGGAGGTCAGGGAATGCGTAGCCCCTTTTCTGAATTCTGAACACAGTGATGCAGTATTGTCATGCGAAGGAAATGAGAAAAAAAATAGATAATCAGGTTGGAATTATCCAGGAATTTAACTCCACAGGGATGCTGACTTCCATGGTAGGTGTTACTTGGTTTTGTGCTTTCAGTGCAAGAACGTGCTTTTAGCAGCCCAGTAAACCTGTGCTCAGGAAATGGCTTCTGTATTGTCTTATTAAGGAAACAGCAATGCAAAACGCCACGAGAACCAGCTTTTGTTACCGGTAAGCAGTTAATGTTTCTTAAAAACTGCTTAGTGTGCAGGATTTGACAACATTTGCAGAACGTGGCAGCGTCGGGGCAACCTGGAATCTCTTTATGCAGCGCGATGCGCTCTTCGCGTGCCGGGCCGCGAGGACTCGTAGCCGTTGTTCTAATCAACGTTACTCGTGTACGCGAGCGCAGAGCATCACTTTTTTTTGTCTTCTGCAAAAATCCCAGCTTGTCTGTGGCGAATTGTTTTGACAGTTGGCTTTCCATTAGCAGTGGGGAGAATAGCAGAGAGCTACCGTCTAGACCGACTTGCAGAACTATTATGGCAAAAAGAATAATCTTACAGGAGAAGTTCCTATTTCCAGGACCTATTTGTACATTCTGACTCCTCTCCGTGTAATAGGATTACACATTTCTTATCGCAACCGCAAACTGAATGTGTGCCAGCCATAAACTCTGCACAGTGTAACAATATGATTGCAGGCAATCTTTTTTTTTTTTCCTCCCCCTTCTCTCTTTTTTCTCTCCATTCCTCCTTATTCTGGGTTAAGGGGGGAAAAAAAAATTATATTAGACAGTGTAGGATGAATCACAGAGCATCACTTAAAACGTTACTATAGCCTGGTATGTAGAAGCAAAACCACTTGACCAATGGAAACTAATTACAGACAAGAAGTGTGCCTTAGGAGAAAAAGATAGTGATGTTTGAAGTGTTTCCTTAATGTGTGCATTTGAATCTGGGGGGAGAATTAAGATTCTGTTGCTTTGAGGGCATCTTCATGTATTCATATGGTAAACGCGGGAGTGACACAGCTGAATGATTGTGGACAGGCACTCATTGCATTGCATTACTGTTTTACTTAACGTGTGGGTTTGATTTACACAGTACTCTGGCAGTAATTCAGTCTGCTCTGCAGTGTACTGGACTGTAATATATTGAACAGATAAAATAATTCTGGCCTGAGGTAGCTTAAAGCTAAATAAATGCTGGAAGGGGAAATCTAAGCATGTGATGACTACCTTTAAATAGGTTAAAAAAAAAACACAAAACAAGTAGGGAGGGGGGAAGCCCACTCTCATTTAAAAATAAAATCAAAATAAAAATCACAATATACATAATCAGAAGTGGAAGTCTTTTATGGTTCCTGCTGTTAAATGTTACCCTAGCCATCTGCAGAGAAATGTGCATTCCTGGAGTCTGGCCAGGCTTCAGCAGAGTTTTGCGAGGAGAAGAAGACCCAGCTTGCCCTTCCTTAGCGTCCGTACCGAGCACATTCACTATAGCTATTTTGGGATTTTTAAACTTTGGTCTGGGAAAGCGCAGTACGTCTGGGCTGAGCCGCCCCAGCCGTTTCAAAGATTCAGTCTCTGCTGAAGATGGGTGATCTGTGAACGAATGTGGCAATGCTGAAAGGCGTTTGGGATCTGTTCTACATCTCGAGGCTGCAAAAGTAAAAATATCTGTGTCATTTACTAGCCTCTGTTTCTGAAATATGTTCTTGCAGGAGGTGAGGAGGTCGTCTTTCTTTTGCTGTTTGGACTAGCTTGCAAATTATGGGCAGCAGAATAGTTTTAAATAGGTTTGTTCCTCAGTCTCAATTTTGGAAGAGCAAAGCTTTGAAGGTGATTGTTGGGTTACGTCAGCTGTGAGATCTTGTGTTTGTCCTGGATCCCTCTTTCAATGCGTTTTTCTCTCTCTAAAATGAATGTGAATGTAGGAAATGTGTGTGTAGGACCCCTGACTCGGGCCGTACTGGCACGGGCACCAACCTGAGGGCAGCCTTGACCAGGGGAGTCACGGTGCTTTCTCTCTCCTTGCTTGTGCAAGTCAGGGTCGAAATGATTTGTGCTAAATAAGCACATTTGAGGTCTTGCTGAAGAAAGCTTGCTTGCTGAGTTGCTAGAAAAAGGAGTAATTTTAACTGGATTTTGCTGCCCGTTGAAGGGGGAGGGTTAATAAGGGCAGAAATTCCTTGCTAAGTGCGTCATTTGGGAATGGGATCTGTTCAAGTTGGATGGGGAATAACTCAAGTCAAAGGGATGGCCAGTAATGGCACCAAGCACTTCTCAAGCAAGAGTAGGTGGCATCTTGGCTGGGATGGCTGCCACTGTGTTCTTGGCCCATAGACTTCTATTAACTCGGTTACAGACAAAACTTGTCAAATGGAGATGTACCAGTCATGGTTTTGAGGAGGGGTTTTTGGAATAGTGGGGAGGAAGATGAACCAGTATAAACCAGCTCCCTCTGGGAGGAGTTTTTCAGACTTCCAAATCCCCGTCTCCCACCCCAAACCTTGACTATATTGTGTCTTTTTGAGCTGTTTGAAAGAATTCTGTAGGTTGTTGAAATTCTAGTCACACGTACATCAGGTTTCTCTAAACTTCTAATGCGCAAGGCTCCAATTACGTGTGCTGTTGTATTCTGCACACTAAATATGGTTATTTCAGTAATTGATTCTAAAGGTATAGGTGTGAGGTGGATTGATATATTTAGTCTGTAAATTGTATGTAAAAATTGGCAAGAGTCATGTACATTTATTTCAGTATTCAAACACTGTTTCGTTCGTTTATTTTTAAAGCATGGGGAAATGAGTGTTTAAAAAACCCCACCACCAAGAGAAGAGAGTTAGCGCAGAACTGCATTGGGAATTTAATGTACAAGTTAGGAAATTAAAAGTTCCTGCAATAAATGGGATTCTGTCGTATTACAGGTATACTGCAACATAAATTTCCCAGCCTCTACAACAATATTGAATTCTGAATATGTGCAAGATGGTTGACGTAGAGTGGTTATGAGAATTACAGCCTTGTTTTTCCTAACTAGTTCATTTAAATTCTCAACCTTAATGTTCTGTTAACCTTCCATTTTTTTTGCTAATCTGCTTTAGGAGAATAAACAAAGTACAAACCTGAAGTATCTTGCAACTCCAAGTAATATATACCTGGAGGGAGAGAGATAATGTTAGATAGCAGCAATTTTTTTTTTTGTGGCTTTGTCAGTGTCAAATCCTTGGCCAGTAATGTTGAAGCATTTCTTCTCTTCATGGAAATTATCAATGAACCTGTTGGATCTGATCTCCCCAAGACTGGGAAAATGGGACAGAAAGCAGTTACTTATTTGGAGAATCTATAAATCATTTTCCTGTGTCCCACTTGGATGAGCTCAGCCTGTGGGGATGCCGGGAGCAAGGAGATGGGTAGGAGAACCCAACTGCATGGAGCAGGGTGGATCCATTGCATCTCTCTAGAGGAAGGATCCATGGAGGGGGCTACCCTGTCCCACCCAGCCTTTAAGATGCTTACTAAATCTGCATCCTCACTGCAGATACGTTCCCATCCTGTTGACCAAAGGGATCACTGCTCTGATACAGCACTCACGTGGCGGTGTTGTGTGGCATTTTCTCAGTGCGGTATTCACTCAAAGCAGGATGTTAAGACTTCAGAGGGCTCCTTCCCTGCTTCCCAGAGCTACAATAAATCACGCTCCTCTGAATGCTGCTGCAGGAAATTTAGTCCCATCTTTTCTGAACTCGTATCTACAATTAACATTTACTTCAGTGCATTGTACAATTTCCCACTTGCGTAAGAAGCCGGCACAGGGAACTGATGAGGTTTGGAGTCACTTCTGAACATGGGTCTCCTTTTGTGTGACATCAAGCTGGGCGAGCTGAGAGCCAAGAAAAAGAAAGTTTCAGAAGTAGCCTCTACAAACTAGTAGAGGCCCCTGGGAGATGGAAAACTGACTTTTTTTTTTTTTGTGAAATAAATCTATTATGCTTCATATGCAATGCAATACTAGTCCCTTTTTGAAATCTCTGGTGGTTAAACCCTTCTATCATGTCCTCACCACCTGCTGGAAATCCAACACAAAAACAAGAATAACCAAATCCTAAGTTGTAGCAGCTGAACCTGTTTCAAACAAATCACAAAAGCTATTGTTTACGATAAGTGTTATCTGATTGCTGGCAGAACCTGTGTTTATTGCTTTTGTGTATTACAGTCTCTTGTAATTTGGACAACTAAAAATTCTGTTCCTTTTTCCATTGTACAGAGAGATTTGTAAGTAGACCGACGTCTATAATTATACTTAGTGGGATTGGAGCGCATATAAAGCATAAAATGAAATTGCTTGGTTTTAATCTGAAGTAGCATCACATCAAATTTTCCAGGTTTTTACAAATCTTGGAACGAGTATTTTTTCTCATTCTTTAAATAACATTGGAGGATATTTAGGGACTATCATGAAGAGACTCTATACTGACTGTTTTCATGTACTTGATATTCTGAAATGTTTGTACTGGAAGTCAAACACTGGGTGCTTATTGTGCTGGTGGTCATGAAGGAAAGCTATAAAGTGCAGTTTGACAAGTGTCAATGATTATCTGGAGTGAATCTTTCATTTCAGCACAGTAATTGGGTCTTTTTCCCCCTCTGATTAAAAAAAAAGACCCACATCAAACAAGAAGCCAAGAGCAAATGCATCTTACAGTTCATTTTTCTCCATGTTCTGTCAGTGCTCTTTAGAGCTCGTTACTTCCCCCTACCCACCCCCCCAACACAAGAGAAATGAAGAACAGAAAACACCAAGTTCTGTATAAAATCCCAAGTTGCAGCTGTGAAGTTGCAGCTCAGATATATTTCTCTGTATATTTTTGGGTGCTCTTGGCTTTGTGTCTTTATTATTTATTTACAGTTTATAATACACTAACTTTTTTTTCTCTGGGGATAGAAGAATATGCATATATTATCTACACACTTTGATTTTGTCAAATAATGTCACACTTCACGCTTTCAGAGCGCTCGACAGCCCGATCCTCCTAGCAGTCCCAAGAGTCAAGGACAGGCAAGAGTGATCCACCGCGTGCAGGCTTTGATTTGGTGTTGCAGAGCCTCACCGCTGCCTGGCTCCGACTTTTTTTTGTACTGGTGGTGCTGGCCAAGGTTGGGTGGCTGTGACGTTTCTGCTGGCTGCCTCAGTCACCCCTGTTCGTACCGTCTAGATCCAGTGAAGTGAAACCACGAGAGTTTGAGATGTTGACTCCGTGAGAGCTGCCTGCTGTTGGCCAGAAGAAATGGTGTTTGTTACCGGTAACGCCTGCACGTTGCAATCCCTGTACTACAAGGAACGAAGCTTTTCATCAAAAGGAGGGCTTGATCTGTGATTTTCGTCTGTTAAAGCCGTATCTGTACTGGGGAGGTCAGGGTGTGTGTGTTTGGGTAGGAACTGACCTTGGCTTGGGTGCGTGCTGGACGGTTGTGAGGGCAGCACCTTTACCCTCTGCAAAAGCAGGGGAGGGAAGGGGAGGAACACGTTTGAAAGGATCATTTTGGGAACATACCGAAAGCACTTCCTTGCTTTTGAATCAAAAGCAGCAGAGGGTCGGCCCCAGGAAAGAAAATTTTCCTCCTCAGAGTTTCATGACCCAAATACCTTTTTACGCAAAATACTTTCTCATGCTATAAGCTTTGGGCCATTGTGATTGCTTGTCTTAAAAAGATGTGTTTGTATGGAACTTAATTTGGATGTTCACTGTCTTACGGAAGGTGTATGTGGGAGCATATTTGACAATTTGAATGCCAGATCTGTGAAATCTGTTTTTTTTCAGTATTTGTTTCTCAGACTCACACACGTGTCTTGTAGTAACACAAATTACGTTGAATAAATGCAATCATGATGCTGGGTCAAGAAAAATATACCAGGATGTCCAAGAGCAGAGGAGCATGTTGGTTTGGACTCTTACCAAGGATAACTAGCCTAATCTTCTGAAATTGCAGCTCCTCCTCTTCCAGTTGAAACTAATAGTCTAGGATGGATGCATGGCACAACAATGGTATCTGCTCAGCTGGAGGGAATTCACTTCACAGGTACTTATCCATCTTGTCACGATGAAATGGTATTTGGTTGATAGGGTTTAAAAATGACAGACCTCTCAGGTGCATGACAGGTATGTCATGAAGTGTAAGATGACAAGCCACCATGTACATTCAGTTCTCTGCAAGGGCAGGCAGGAGCAATCTTACATGTGAGGTCTGGAGATGCCCACAGATGTCTACTCTGTCCCTCGCTCCGTATCACGAGCTGCTAAAGGCATCGAACACGAGAACTAAAAGCCGAAGTAGAGCATGCCCTTGGGAAAGAGGAGGAGTCGTCATGGACGTTGCCTTGAGGCTCCTGTAATAGCCAGGAGCTGACCAGAGGTCCCGTGGTAGAGTTGGGGCTGGGCCTGCTGTACCCTGCTTTATTTGCCCTCTACAGAACTGAAGAGCAGGCTGCTGCCTCAGCTCTTCTCCTCTATTTTCAGTATTAAGGACAGATTTTTTTTCTTCACTTCTCAGTTTAAATAAGAATTCCTGCATGACTTCAGTCTCTCTTCTGCTTTGAAAGGCTAGATTAGAAAAGTAATTTAAAAACTTTTTTTTATTGCATTGGATAAAAATCTCTTCCACTGTTTGTTTGCTCTGGATCTTTTACATCTGTGTTTCTGCCTCTGATCCAAGTTCCTGATTTGCAAGGGTGGAATTCGAATGTAGTTTTAAGTGTCTCACCATGATGGTGTGGTCACCGCTGGCAGCTCTCTGTGACAACCTGTAGCAGTAGTTTCTCATGCTGTAGACGAGGAGTGAAAGTCTGAAAAGCAAATACAGTTGTAAAGCCCAGTGAAAGAGACATTAATTTCCTCTTTCTGAAAATGCATCGTCGTTCCTGTTTCAAAGATAAGGGAACGTGTCCGTAGAAAACAAAACCATCTATTTAGTTGTGTTTGTCAGATGCATTGTTTGGAAATGTTGGCCATTTGTGACGTATTTTAGAGACTGAAGGACTTTTTTTTTTTTAGAAACTACTGTCAGTAACCTCAAAGCTTTTCGGTGTTGCACAACCAGTTGCCTCAAACTGGGCGATGTCTCCCCACTGAGACTACTGTCAAGGGTGATGTCCGGGTGGCATTGGGGGGCTGGCCAGTAGTCACTGAAGGCCGCGAATTTAGTGTCTAGACACCAGTAAAAATGTACATAAATGGGATCCTAGATGGCCTGTTTGACCGTACCTTGAATGAGACTGTTCTTTCAAAGTATTTGTTACACCTGTCTCCTACAGCCAGAATGACTGTCTTGAAGATAGCAGCAAAAAAAATGGTTCATCAGATAGGTAACTGGTATATATATGAAAGACACATGTTTACTATTCTAAAAAAAAAAAAAAATCCCTTATCTTTTTTTTCTGCTAGGACAGCTGACGTTTAGAGGAGAGAGACATGTAGAAGTTACTGCTGAATTGGCCACTGGTTTACGTGGCCCAGACTCTCCTTGCCCAGCACAGACTGATTTAGGCTTCTTAGAATGAGATGCAGGCACTGAGCATGCACGATATGCAGCTGCTCTCCACTGGCTGGTAGAAAATTATAGCATTAAATATAGCGTTAAATCCCCTTTTCCCAACAGCTCAGAGCTTCAGGGATTCGTGTCAATCTGCCTACCTTTATTTTAGGACCTCCTCCCAAAGGCAGGTTCTCTGCTTCTCTGACAAAAACCCGAACTGGCCCATGATTTTCTTTCTTTTTATTGTCAAAAGCAACGCCAGCTGTTGAAGTGAAAGATGGTTTGATGAGTCAGAGCAGTAAGTTCCTTGGTGTAGAGGTTCAGAGGTAAAACTGGAGTTTGGGAGGTCAGAGAAGTTTTGTTAAGTGACTCCTGTCTGGCTTGTCTTATTATTGCAGCTGTAGACTCTGGAGGCTCTTTATTTACTGTTTGGGGCACTAAAGAAGCACTGGTAGGCCAAGGAGAACTTGTAGAAAAGATGGGATGACTTAGGTGCCCGTGCTGATGTACAAAGCAGGTGGAGAGAAGCTCTGCGTATGGCAGAGCTCCCTGGGGCGCAGGCCAGGCCAGGAGGTCCCCTGCGCCCCGGCAGCGCTCCCGGCTGCACCCCGCGCCATGCTCCTGGGACGCTGGAGCAGCCCTTCGGATGTTTTTCATGATCTGCAGCAATGTTTTCCCTAGGCCCGTATGTTTTCCCTTTTGTATAGGGCTCTGCTTCCTTGCCTGAGGAACAGTTGCAGACATCTATTTCCCTCATCCTTTCTGAGGCCTTTTCTAAGCTTCCTTCCTGCGCAAGCCTTTGATATATTCCCTTCCCTTCCTGATCTGAAGACGGGCGAGCACAGCAGGTGAGGAGTGTTAGTGCTGCATCTGCTGCTAATTGGGCTCACAGGCTCATTCAGATAGCGCTGGCAAGTGATGTGCCGAGTTAATCAGGAGCTCGGGGTTTGTAGGAGAATGTTCATATTATGTAGGGTAAGCAGAGATTTGCATGTCATTGGGGTTTACCAAAATGAGACTGTCTGCCGCTTTCTGCGGTCGGTCTCCCCCGTTTACCTGGGGTGGCTCGGTGCCTTTACTCTGTTTGTCCTGGCAGCAGCCCGGGGCCGCGAGTGGTGCCGCCGTCCCCAGCTGGGAGAGAAAGCCTGCGAGTCCGGAGTTTAGGGAGGAGGCTGTGCAGCGCCTTGCATTTGTCAGCAGTGCTGGCTTAAGCAAATTGGTGGTTGTTTCTTCTTCCAAACAGCAGCAGGTGATGTGCTGACACATGGTTTCCTTCTGCCACCCCTGCTAGGAGGGCAGCCATCCCTGCAAAGGGGGCTGCAGGAGCAGCCACGTCCATCTCGGACAGCAGCGGCTAACGCTGCCCGAGCGCATCTGGCGCCATCGAAGCGGTTCTTCCACCTGGCTCGGCCAGCGCGTCGGCCGTGCAGCCTTCCTCCTGATGGCTTGTTCCGGCCCCTGTGCCACCACGGCCTTGCCTGGCCTCCCCTCCTCTCCGCTTCTGCTGCTGTAGCTGATTGATGGCGGATCCTTTAAGCAGTCCGATGCAAAATTATCTCCTCCCTCCAAAATAAAACAGAAAACTTGCTTTTAACATCTTTCTGCTCAGTGATTCGGTTTGCAGGGTAGTGCCTGTGGGCTCTCAGGGCAGTGCAAGTGTGGAGGCAGCAAATGGCAGGTGAGGGGAAGGCAAGAACTTCTTAGGCTGACTTTGGTTTTGAAGCTCAGGTATCCACTAACTACAGCTTCAGTGTTTTTGCCTAAGGTCATGCAAGAACACTTGCCAGAGCAAAGAACTGAAGTGGGTCTCCCCAGATCCAGGTTACCACTCTAACCCCAGCACTGTTTTTTTTCCAGCACTTGAAAATGGTCTGAACCTCCCATGAGGTACTTTGTAAGAGCTTTTTAGGCAAAGATTTTGCTCTTAAAAAGCACGACTGTTTGCTTTGTAAGGGGAGACTCTTGTTCCTGTTTCCTTTCTGATGTATCCCTTCTGTTCTTGGCTTGCTAACTTGATGATATCACTCCCCGTGCGTTGGGCAAAAGCTGCTTTCCCTCTATTCAAAGAGTCAGGAGGAGCAGCTGCTGCGCTGACTCTAGTCGCTAGTTCTTCCTGCATTCCCATGGCATGCCAATGGGAGCTAGGACTGAGGAGATGCGTGGAGAAGGCAGACAAAAAAAAAAGTGATTTTGCTGTGTCATCCTTGAGTCTGGCAAACCAAGAAGTGGTTCGCTGGTGTTTATTCAGGAAGGATCCAGAGTTTGTGCAGCGTATCCAGGGAGTTGCTGATAACTGGGAATGGAGCATTCCCGGGCTCTTTGTCAAAAGCACTTGCGTCAGAGAAGGTAGAAGTCCTCACCACCTGGTGACTTGTGCCGTAGTATGAGAAACGAGTTGTCAGTGCATTCTACCTCCTTCCTCCTGAGATGTCCATATTGTAGGTATGGATATAATGGGTGTGGCAGCATCTTTTTGATTGCCTGCATGCAATGGGAAAACTGGACCAGTTGGAGAGGGCCCAGAGGAGGGCCACAAAGGAGATAAGAGGGCTGGAGCACCTTTCCTATGAGGACAGGCTGAGAGAGTTGGGGCTGTTCAGCCTGGAGAAGAGAAGGCTCCAGGGAGCCTTATAGTGGCCTTTCAGTACATAAAGGGGGCTACAGGAAAGGTGGGGAGAAAGTAGGGCCTGTTGCGACAGAACGAAGGGTAATGGTTTTAAAATAGAGGGAGGTAGATTTAGATTAGATATTAGGAAAAAAAATTTACACTGAGGGTGGTGGAACACTGGCCCAGGTTGCCCAGAGAGGTGGTGGATGCCCCATCCCTGGAAACATTCCAGGCCAGGTTGGATGGGACTCTGAGCAACCTGATCTGGTTGGAGATGTCCCTGCTCCTTGCAGGGGGGTTGGATTGGATGGGCTTTATATGTCCCTTCTAACCCAAGCTATTCTATGATTCTACGAACTGCACAAGCAATTCATTTCCCTCCCTGGCCTTCCTCACAGGCAGCTTCTTTCAGTCAGGTACTCTGACCCCCAATTCTTCCAGGGGACCATTGTCCATTTGGGACCCTGGTGCTTAACTCCACTGAATGTATGTGTATGGAAACACTTCAATTTGCTCCTCTTTTTTTTTTATATCCTCTTCCGATGATATCTCATTCTTTTTAAAAATAGAGTAATTGCTTCAGCACTATCATCGTGCAGGTGCCTGGGTAAATTATCCCATGCATGCATCTAGTATTCACTCCAGCAGTCTTCCGTAATTGACAATTAATTTGTGAATCTTTTTCCATGCTGTTCTTTCACCTTGAGTGCTGGGCGTACTGGATCTCTGCCACCTCATATTTCTTGGATAAAGTCACTGTGGCTTCTTGTCTTACAATGTCTGACTCCGAGCCAGTGCAACTTGTTGAAAAAAAACCTGCAAAATGCAGCGTGCGTTGGAAGATTCATTTTAAAAGGCCAAACAGTTGCTGGAGAACAGTCTCTTTAAAACAAAGAGAAAGTCAAAAATCTTGATCTATCCAGAGAAATTTCAACAGAAAGTATTTACCAAGTAAGACAATTAGGCAAGGCCGTTGTCACAACCGTTGCGTTCTTCATTCTTTTGTTGTGTGAAGAGGGGATGATATAAATCATTTTCTGGGATGCCTTATGTCCGTCCCATTCAAATGTATGAAATTCCACTGCGGTGGTGCTTTGATTTTTAACCTTTAAAAGCTATGAGCTGTGACAGAGAAAATTATAAACTCCCATTTGTTTTGTGTGCTTGTGTGGGGAAATTCTGTCTTAGTCCAAGCACCATGAAGCCTACAGTGCCTTAAACTGATTTATGAAGCCTTTTCCTTGATTTGCTTGCAGCTAGTATGTGTAAGTCCAAGTTCGGTTAACACACCTGCAGTAAATCAGCAATATATAAACGTTTCCTAACTTGGGAGAAAATCCATTAGTGGTTGAATTAAACCTTTAAAAGACTTTATTTCCTGAGCATTAGGCTACTCTAACTTTTATGTGTGATTTTAACACGTTCTGAAGTGTTAGGCAAACTACAAAGAACCACCGAGTACGTAGGTGACAGTTGCTAATGTATTTTAAGAACGGTTTGCTTCTAATAAAAGGGCTCTGTCATGTAAATGTTGATGTATCAGCTCTAATGAGGGGCTTATAAAGCAGTAAGAAGTTGGTGACCAAGTAGGTTTGTTGTTTTCTTAACCTAAGAGACCATCTCTGTAACACCGTTCATGTTTTCTTAGGGACAAGGAAAAAACTTTAGAGAATGACAGAAGAAATGAGCCAGTATTTGCTAGTAAGTGTTCCCCTCCTCCATCTTCTCCATCCCCATCTTCCCTGTGCAGTGATGGGACTCTGAGCTGGGAGCGGAGGGTGACCCAAAGCCTCCCTTCGTATCCCCAGCTGCAAAGGGTGAGGATGTCTGCGCGCATGGCCGTGACGTGAGCTGAGTTACCCAACTGCTTGGGCACGTCCCATCTCGGCAGAAGGAGGTTAGGACCTTGGCAGTGGAGTGGGCTGGCTCTTCACGGTGGTAAATCGGACCAGGCACATGCTGCCCCGTCAGATCTGCCATCTACACTACTCATTTGAGCATTTCCACTGCCTTAAAATGAGCCAGAGCTTAAACGGTTCAAGCACAGTAAATCTTGGGTAACCTATGAATGTTGCTGGCGTGCTGTCGGCCATATGGATGCCGCTTGCGTGAACCACTGGGCAGTGGCAAAATTTGGAGGCCTGTCTTGCAACCTCCTCTTCTTTCTGCTCCCTCTCTCCTTCCTTCCCTCTCACATCTCCCAAAACATATTCCCAGCCAACAGGTCTGAGCGGGTATGGAGAAGTAAACAAGCTGCATCACTACACTAAATTACTTTCTCTCCCCTTTCCTCCTCAAAAGCACAGAAGGGAATAGAGAAGGAAGATTAGTTGTGTTGGAGCTCTATCCTGGTGCCGTTCCCGTGCCACGGGTTGCTCAGAGCTGACCGTGTATGCTTTGTCTGGGATAAATAACAGTGAAACTCTGTCTCAATTTTCTCTGCAGTTTCTCCCACTTGCATTCATTTTAAAATTTCATTCCTCATTCTCATTATTGTGAGGCCTGCAGTTTTGTGCCCAGGGGAGTCAGGTAAAACATTTTTATTTACTTTTGCTTTGGTTTGGTTCCACTTTTAACTTCCCCTCTTCAATTTTTTTTTTTGTTTTATTTTTTTTTTCCAGTAACTTTGGGAGGAAAAGGGGGCAGGCAAGGAGGGAGTGACATTTATACCATGTGTGAGAAGCTTTCAAATGTAAATCCATCTCCTTCAGCTTGGTTGCTGGCTAATTCTTTCCCTATAAGGTCATCTTGGTTTGTGCTTCTCATCTCCACCCCTGATTGTAGTCTTGATCTCAAAAATATCTACATGGAATGAAGAGCACCAGGAGTTGTGGAAATTTTGGAAATACTGGAATGGATTATTTGGATTTTTATTGGATAATGGATTACGTGGCAGTTCAGGGGTACCATGGCAGTTTAGGGGTACCGCTCAAGCCACAACTTTGCAGTCCAAAGGCCTTGGAGGCAGCAGTGGTTTAAGGACTTCGCCCTTTTGCTGTGTGTTTGTTCTCCTCGTGGCCTTTTCAGTTGTGCTGATGCTGTAGTTTGAGGGATATGCCATGAACCAGATTATCAACTGACCTGCACTAAAAATAATTTTTCAGCACGGGGAGGAGTGGTGGGATTTTTTTTCTACCTGCCTCAGTTCACCGTTCTGCAGGGTGACCCCACGCGTGGTTGCAGCAGCGCAAACCGAGGGACAGCATGGTGATGTGTGAGGGTGGAAACAGGACACCAGAGGCTGGGGAGAGGTAGGAACTCCATAAAACAACCATCTCCCAGAAATTTTGTGTTCCTATCTGGCAGCTGGGTTTTGGTGCACCTTGCTGCAAAGGTTTTTGGATGTTTTCACCATGCATCTTTATAATAATTTCTGCTCTTGCAGCAGCTACCATATTGGTATCTCAGTGCGTTAATGCAAGCCCACCTTTGCTAGCAGTTGCTGTGGTTGCTGGGGCAGAGACACACATCCCGTTTGGCTGCTGCTGATCTGAGAACAGTAACCTTCGCAGAAGGCCAGAGCAATAATGTGCTCTAAGTCTGCAAGAGCCTCTAAGTCTGCAAGAGCGCATCTGTTGAAGCACCCAGGTATAAAAGGTAACGTAAGCTTCCCCTTCTGCAGCGTTGCTCAAAAAGGACATCAGCTGATACAGAATTTACACAGCGGCTTCCAAATCGGTGACTAAGTGGCTTCTGGGGTGAGGATGATGAGTATTTTCCTGCCCACCTAACAGAGAAGTGAGGATGAGGAGGAGTTTGCAGAAGAGGCTCAGGAGACAGAGATGGTCTCTGCTGTTTGGAGCAGAGAAGAAGAACCATGGAAGAACCATGGGCAAACCCATGTGGGTTAGCAGACCACTGGGCTGTCTAAATGCTCTTAAGGGGCAAAGTTCAATCAGCTTTCGCTCCAAAGAGCATTATCCGTGTGTAACACTAATCCCATGTAACGGTACTCTCGCCTGACACAGGCACCGTGAAGCAGATTTTGGTGACGTAGGTTGCCCTTACCAGTTTAGCAAAGACATTAAGATGCTGTCAGAGTTGACAGGCCAGTAGACTTTCTTAAATTATACTGCTCTTCTGATGGATGGCAGCGAGCCTTTGCCCTGCGTGGTTATCAATAGTTAACATGCTGGGAACTCCGTAATATTAAAATTACGGCCTAGTTATTTTTGATCTCCTTGATTGTTTTAGCGTTCAGTATTAATTTTTTTTTTTTTTTTTGGAGGAATTGTTTCTTTGCTTTAGTGATGACCATTGTGCCTTGAACTTGAAAGCGCTCTGCTTGGTCAGTTGAGTGCTCGCGTCCCTATGTGTGCCGTGCCAGACTGGGTCTAGGCGATGGTGTAGCCTGCACTCGGTGCTGGATCAGATTTCAGCTCTTCTTCATTTTGTTTTTAATTTTGAAGCATGTTGTAGAAGCAGGAGAGAACCTATCTTAAAATACTCACAGATATTCAGATGCACAGAGATTTCCTGATCTTCCCCCTTTCAAGGAAAGAAATAGAAAAAATTCTGCGGGTCACTCAAATCCTTGCTCAGAAAACGGCGGATTTATTGCGGCCAGAGACATCCTGCTGTTAGAGTTGCTGGGAAGTAGAGGGCCCAATGTTCCTATTCATGCACGATGGTCCTTTTTTTTCCCCCTCATTCATTTTTTTTTTAATTTTTTTTTTATTTTTCCCACCCCTTTGTATTGCATTACCACGCTCTTGCCCCCCACCCGTCCCCGGCGGCGTGCGCCCCTCCATCTCTGCGTATTGTGTTGCTTTTCCCCTGCTGTGCCGCTCTCTCGTGTGCCATGGCAGCGGCGAAGTAAAATGGACTGAAACGCTGATCTCCGAAGCGCTGGCACACAGCGCTTTAGAGATTAGGATTTTAGCGCATTATACTCGGCCGCTAACGGAGCAGAGCGGTGTGACAGGGAAACACAATGCTGGAGCCAGGGGTTCGGGCTCGGAGCTGTAGCCCCGGGTCCCTCAAGGCAAAGCGCTTCACGCTTCTCCTCCTGCGAAACATTTTGGTGAGCGTGTGCGTGGAGGGGCTTGAGTTTACTCAGTAGATGAAGAGGGATATCCAGGGGCAGACTGAGGGCCTTTTCATCTAAATCACATCTATTATTAAGGGAAAAAAAATCTTACTAACAAAAAGAGAAGTTTTTACGGCAAGATTTTTCTGACCTATTCTTCTGTCTACATCCTCCCTCTTTCTTTTCCTTTGCTGTATTTAGGGTTTTATTTTCCAAGAAGCTGAGATATTTTTCCGCTTGTTCCCGTAGACTTGCGAGCTCATGTCAGTGCTGTAGCGATTTGCTCTAGGTCCTGCTCTCTTCTTCAAGGTTCTTGGACGGTACAGGCGTTTTGGGAAGCGCAATCAAGTACAAGAACTAAAAGTAGGCTTGCTGCTTGTCCGGTTTCCAACAAGCCTGGCTGGGTTTTGCTGCACGCTTGCCAATTGCCACCGGAGCTACTGCCTGCGTGCGGGTTAGTCTGTAAGTACCCACGGCCAATTCTGGAAGGTGAACCATGGGATTTTTTTTAATACTTCAAAGGCGGTGGATGCTAATTAATGCCCTCAGCTAGTGTCTACTCTTCATTGATTTTGAAAGAATCATTACTTAATGACATAAAGTCATTTGGAAAACTTGGTAACCTCTGATATCTTTATCAAATATCAGATAATCACACATTTTTCAGTGTATAGTTTTTCCATTGGCTTAAGGCCACTTAGTTATATAAATATTAACACTTTCTACTGCTAGCTTTAAATCCTCTTTAAAAGTGCTTCTATTCTGTATTCAGAAGGGAAGGAAATAATATCAGGTACCAGTAGAAACTCTCTCTTCTGGAACAGTGAAATATTTCTCCAGCACAGGCTGAGGTTTGCGCTGCATGCAGGTGTCGGTGAGCATCTGTCTCTCTCCAGCTCTTGCTCTGTTCAGAAGCTCTTAGCGCCACTTGTTTTCAGCATCCCCTTTCTCCTCCACCTCTGCACCATGTTTGGTTCCTCTTCCCTCTTATTTTTTTTTAACTTTGTCCATTGACACCGCTTTCCCTCCTGGCTTTCTGCTGATTTTCACTGTGCCATTTATGCCTGATGTCTTCTGGGTTTTCTCTTTGGCCTTGACCTGACCTTCAAACACAAATAAGTTTACTCTTGTTTGAAAATGGCCACTTCTTGAACCTGGGTATTTTACCACTCTCTCTTTTCTGATCTCCTTCTCTGATTACTATTTTATCCCATGCTGTAGGTTTACTTCCTTCATATTTTGTGACTTAAAAATCCGAGTCTATTTTTCTCCTTTTTGCTTGACAGAACTTCCCCTTCATAGTCATCCTTAACCCAGATTTTGCCCTTTTTCCTCTCCTACTACCCTGTTGCTGTGAAGCCATGAAGCACAAACTGCAGATTCCACGCTGGTTTTCTGCTTTTCAAATTCTTGGTAGCTACTTTTAACAACAAATTTACTTTCTCATGACATGTAGTCCTGCACTTTCAGCTATCTCTGATAACCTCTCTCCACTGACGGATTGAGAGAGGATTTCACCTAGCTGTAGTTCATACTCTGCTCTCAACCACCTTCTCCGGACTTTTTTTTTTTTCCTTTTCCTTTCCCCGCTCCTGAATCTGCCACCTTCCACTTACCACCTTCCTTTGACCTGTCCTCTTTTCTGTATTTTACATATAAATGCAGAGACTGATAGCTTTGAAGCATCCCACAAGTGGCCATTTGTATTTCTGTTGTCTCTTGTCCCTTGTAAACGTGAGAAGGCGGCATTCATCTTGTTGAGGTTAGGCAGCGTGGGAAATAAAAGAGTTAGAGTCCTTGAGCTCAAGTCCTCCTTAGCGTAAGTTGAAGCACACACCTCGCTGCTGCGCACGTTGGATGCACATGAGCCATCTCATGCTCCACCAGTGTGGCTACAGACATCCCCTTTCCAATTGTTTGGAAGCATTGAGCCCACACTCGAGCCATGGTGGCTGCCTTTGTCCCCTTTGGTCCCTCTGAAGAGCCTCCCCTGCTCATCTTCTCTCTTTGAGAAGATGCTGAAAAAGCAGCCCTAGGAGGGGAAGCATGACAAGGGAGAGGTAAATATCAGAGGCAGTAAAGTGGCAGAAAGGTCAAGAAAAGTAGGGATGGATTACCCTGGATTACGGCCTTTCAGCCGTAGCCAGGAAAAGCGTGCCCAGAGTCTGTGATGGGTGTTTCTGCAGAGGGAGGGTGCAGGCCAGAGAGCTTCCAGCACATGCACAAGTAATGTGCATATGGCAGAATTGTAAATATAATAGAATTGCAAAATATAAAGTACCTGAATTTTTCCACAAATGCAAGTGTCGTACAAGGGGAATTCCAACTATTAAACCCTACTTTTCACCAGAATCAGCTTCTGGTAGGTGAACAATACCACTGTCAGGGTTGGTCCCCTGAGTGACAGTCCCTCGTCTGCTACCAGCATGCTAACCTGGGCACTATAGATTTTGTGGGATGTAGTAGCATTTCACAGCTCTCACATTCAGTGCCTGTCCTGGAAGTGGCTTGGCACCATGTTCACCATCCCTCGTGTGCCATGTTTTCCATGCAAAGGAACAGGGACCTTGGTGGTTCCCTGCTGGGAACCCCACATGCACTACAGTCTCGAAAACTGGCACATTCTCTTAAAAATACGTCTGTGTCACATCTTCTGTGAGCAGCCTAATGGCCTGCATTTTGGGCTGCTATGTGGGCAGTGCTGGTCCTGACCTGTGGCTTCTCGTCATACAGGGGAGAGGGAGAACGGAAGGAATGAGAATCCTGTTAGTTTATTTATTTTACATGTATGCTTTCAAAAGATGGCTGGTGCAATATTTGGGCCAGGTAATGATTGCTGAGCACTGCCTCTGTTTTGGTACTCACTCCTGGCTACCCAAGAGTGGTTTTTAGGGCCCTGCCCTTGGTCTTTTAATTTAGATGATGTTTTGGGAAGACTTTGTGGTGCGGAGCTGCTTCTCGCTCCGTATCAGTGGCCGCCTGCCGCTGGGATGACTGGGAAGCCGGTGCACCCTCTGACCTCAGACCAGCTCAGTAATACCAGACACAGCGTGGTGTAGTGGCCTAAAATCCTGGGAGGCAGGGAATAATCTGCAGCGTGACACTGATTCTCGCTGCGCCCGCCGGGTCCTGCGGCCTGTTCTGCGGTGGGGACCGGTCGCCATTTGGCTGCGCGGCCTGTAACCTCCCTGCTGTTTGCCTGGGCCCAGGGCCTGGTTTTACAGGGTGCTTGCTGCGTGGGAATGAAGGGAAGCCCCAGGGCTTGCTTGGCGCGATCCGGACGGGTTCTCGCCCGCCATGTTGATGCAGTGGGCTTATTGCTGCCAAGGAGGGGCGGGTGCTGTGGGGCAGCTGGTGGCTGTGTGGGATGGAGTGACCCATTCCTGTTCCCGCTGCCGTTTTTCCCCGGTGGCACGGGGAGATTTGCTGTGCCACAGCCGTTTTCACTCCCTGCCTGCTCCCGCTCTGCCAGATTTACAGGAGAGAAAGGCCCAAATTGTGCAGAGCCAACAGGTCTGCCCCCTGCGTGACCCTACATTGCGCAATGCAATGTATTTGGGCCTGCTTGCTTGGGCAGAGCACAGCGTGAGTCTGGGGACAGTTAAACCTTCAGTTTGTATCCCTAGGTATAAACTCTAGGAAGGGCAGGAAAAAACAAGAAAAAAAAAAAAAAATCCAAATCTAGAAGGTGGCTTGCTTGAGGATGGGAAAACAATGCCAGTGTTTTCTAGAAGCCGATGTGTGTAAAAGCCAAAGTCCATTGTTGCTCCTCGCGCTGCTGGGGAGCAACGCAGAGAGGTCGGAGCTGCCGGGGCACGTGCAGCACCACGCTGTTGTGCCGCTTTCTCATGAGGTTTTCGGGGTGCCAAGCTTTCCGGCAGCGATCTTCTGCCAAACTGTGCGTGCGGCAGCCTCAAAATTAGTAGGATAGAATGAGCGTGGGATGGGTTGGCCTGGGCATCCCAGAAAACATTTTTGGTGCTCTGCAAGCCTTCACAGCTTGAAGGCTGCAAATCTGTAATCTGGCCTTTATTCACATATGCAAAAGCATCATTTTTTTTTTTTTTTCCTATGAAAGAGAAGTATCCGTTTGCTCAGTATCTTACAGCTAGATGCTGTCCTGCCATGAAGAGCTGTGATTTGACACAGGGAAGTTGGTTCCACAGGAAAAACCTCCTGTGATGGGCTCAGGCGATGCCAAATTGCTGGATCGGGTTTCCCTGAGCCGAGTGAGGATCCGTGTGGTGGTCAGACTCACACCGCTGCTTCTCACGGAGGGGGTGATACAGTCACCCAAAGGAGGTTTCTGCTTTCTAATAACTGATTCAAGCTGTATAAATAATTATTTTAATTTATTTTTACTTTTGTGTCAATGTATTTAAAAAAAAAAAAAAGTCAAGCAAGGAAATTACATTGGAGAGGGACGCTCCAATGGTTATTTTCCTCCTGCATCCGAAAACAAGTGCTTTAAGCTGCAGATCATTTTTACAAAACCCCATGAGTATCAACGCCGGAGTTAGGCATCCCATATTTATTAAGCCGCCATCTTCACGTGCTCTGGCTGTGTGCGTGGCAGTGATGGCAGCCACCGGTCTTGCTCCTTGTTTACTCAAATGTTTGTGTTTCAGACGTAGTTACAGGGTTTTTTTTTTCACTGTTGAGAGGCTGAGCGCTTCCAGAAGGGACTGTATCCCTGCTGTTGGGGCCTTGCTGCGAGTGGCTGAGGAGCACAAACCTGTTAAATAATGAAATGCGAGATTCTCTATCAGGTAACACGGTGCTGCTAATTCGGGTGTGAGGGAGACGGTGAGGTCATCAGCACTGGTTATAAGGAGATACCAGTGAGTAAGCAGGGAGGGAACGGTCAGCAATGTTGTTAGTTTAATTCTTGTACAGAACATACAGGCAGAAACGTACATTTTTACAACCGCTTTAAAAAAGCCAAACAACTGCAAGGCAGAAAACTGACTGCCAGAAAGCCTTTAAATTTAGAGGGAGTTAAATCCAGGTGACGTGGATGGGGTCAGATCTGCTCTTAATGCCATTTTCCCTTTGTAATTCTGAGAGCTGAGTTTTTTCAAACTGTTTTTTTTTTTTTTTTAATGTTTCTGTGCAGACACTGTATTACATTGGGATTGATTCACTGAGTTTATTTGTCAGCAGTAAAATGAATGAAATTCTAGAGGTACAATTTCAACCGGCTGCTGTTGTTTACTAGTGAGACTACCCGTGACCCTTAGCATCTATAAATACTTCACTGTGAATTAGCAGTGAACTATCCAGTAGTTTTTCCTCTTACTCATGTTTCCCAGATTTCTTTTGCCTTTTTTTTTTTTTTAATTATTGTTATTTTCAGTCTCATCTCTACTGCTTTGAGAAGAGCCAAACATTAAAAGGAAGATTTAATTTCTAGTGAACAGTAGACTTGGTCATTCATTAAAAGAGTCATCAAGTTGTTAGACCGTGTGACGGTTTTTCTCTGGTCTGTGTGGTGGTGCTGACTTCCAGTAATGGCCTTTTAAAGTGAAAATTCAGATTTAAAATATCTAAGCATTATTTTTAGCTCTCCCGAGCTCATCATTCTTATTAAGGAGAAAGTTGTTTGCAGTCATTGATTAGTTACAACTGTAACTTCTAAATAGCTTTAGGAAATATTGCAGAAGGACTGCAGTTTCTAATCCTCTTTTTCATGGTGAGTTTTTTTTTCCTTTTCACTTATTTTGGAGGTTTGATGTGGACCAGTAGATCTTTATTTTATGAAAAAAATATGAAAAAACATGAAATAACCAGACATGAAAAAAATACTGTTGTTGCTCAAGCCTGGCTCAGGGTTACAAACCACTGTGAAAGGATTTGCTCCTCCGTAGTCCAACTTCTCCCAGGTAAAATTCACCCAGTCCCACTGTGACGCTGAGCATCTCAGTCTGCAAGGGCATTACTTCCCCTCAGAAAAAACCATGGCCAACATCACCAGCCCCACATTGGAGCTTCTCCAAGGCCGTGCTAGCTTTTGTTAGAGATTTTGGGTTGGAGGATATGCTGCACTCTCATCTCTACGCTCTTGCTGTGAGGAAGGAGAATACAAATTTGCCTTTGCAGAGCGAGCCGATGCCTCCTTGCCTGCCCTTACACCTCTAGAAATTGGTGTGGATACTGTTGAAACCACTGGGTTGAGCAAAGTCGCTGACAAAAAGGCGATTTTAGTGCCATTCATAAAAAAAAAAAAAAAAACCAAACCAAACAGCCAGACGGAGGTGGTTGCTCCGTGTGGGTCTGCGATGGGGTGTGAAGGGAGATCTCACGCCTCTTGACAGAGCACTGCCAGCACCAGACAGCCTCTGTCAATCTCTGCCAGTAAAGCTGTTCCACTTTCCATGAGGTGTTTGTGCATTTGTAGGGTTGGAGCGAATGAGAAGAGACTTCACAGCCTCAGGATTAGAGCCGTTGGTGGAGCCGCTGGCTGTTCCTCCCACCTTTATACACAGCAGAGATGCTTCAAAAACAGAAAACTGGGAAGGACCCGCCCAAGGAAAGGTGGGAGTTGCCCAGGAGCATCTCTATTTTTACTAAAACTGAGCCCAAATAATACATTTTCTTACAAAAAAAAAAAAACAAACAACCTTTTTTCTTTATATTTTATGTTTTACTTTAGTAAGGCACCAGTTTTGTTGCTAAACCCAATTATTGATACAGCCCAAATTACTACAGGATTTGAAGTTAATCAACTCATAAGGACAGGCCGCGCAAAATCTGTACCAGATCAAAATCCCATACAGCCAGACCCTGGGAATGTGTGAACCAAAGAGGCAGCCAGGTTTGG